>CM035415.1:101896023-101931023 GCA_020310875.1 Ceratopteris richardii
TAAGTTCATGAACTACATAAAAACCGGGGGCAAAAGGGCATGGAAAATGGTAGGGCCATTTCTTGCACCCTTTTGGCCCCTTTCTTTTTTGCATTGCACAAACCCTAGATCGTCCAAAAATCCTTGATGAAGTGTTAGAGTTGTGCAATGTTGGGTATTTCATCATTATTTTGATGGAATATAAGTGCAATAACAATTTAGATGGGATGGAAAGGATGCTCAAGCTCATACCTTTATTGCTCTCTATGAAGTGATATATTTCTCCACACATATGGTCATGCACTACTTCAAGACAATCTTGGGATACTCTTGCTTCTTTGTATGTAGTGTGTAATGAGGCATGAGTTGCTTACTTAAGAAAGCAACTTGAAAATGTATGTATGGTTGAAAATGGTCCAGTGGATGTATATGTTACACACATCAAGGATTTGAAAGAGCAACCAGAAAACATTGATGAAATCATTCTACATGCATGATTCATTTCTACATTACTCAAAGGATTGCCATAATATTTTCAAAGCTTTGCTACTAAACTTTGTTTGGTTGCAAAAAGAAATCCCAATATGTATAATTTTGATGAGGTTGTGTCTCTTCCTTTGCAAGAAGAGCAGTCAAGAATGAATAGAAGTGGTTTGCTTTAGGGGACACAAACACATGTTATTACACAAAAGGGTAAAATCAAGTATATAAATTCATCAAAACCAAAGCCCCAATCTTCCTCTTCCTCTCTTGATGGGGATATGCAAAAGAAGAAGAGATGCAAGTATTTTTGAAAGGCTAGACATACCATCGATGAATGTAGAAAGCTTGCAAAATGTAATGAAACAAAGTAAGAATCTAGCATGTATATTGTTAAGAATACATATAATGCAAAGAATGATGAAGCTAATGTTACTCAAGATGTTTGGGCATGTATTTTTACATATCATTGTGATTCATCATCACATTCTACATGTGTGGTTGTGAATGAGGCTGATTTGGATTGGTTTTTTGATAACGGTGCTTCAAAGAATATGACTTAATGCAAAGGATTTTTTGCATCTTTGAAAGATGTGCCCAAGGGAGGGCACGTTGTACGTGCACACAATGCTTTTTATCCTAGTATTGGACTTGGAGAACTTTAGCTTATGACTGCAAATGAGGGTGTTGTTACTTTAATGCTAGTATGGGTCTTCATGTACACTTTGTTGATAATTAGATCATGATTTAGAAATGGTGATGCTATTTTGATGTTGGAGACATTATGTAATGGCTTGTATCACTTGGATACATATAAGAGAGTTTCCTCAAATGCCTTGCTTACTCATACTTCTTCTATGGTTGAAACAGAGTTATTGCATGCTCATTTTGGCCATTTTAACTTCAATAGTTTGCTTTACTTTCAAAAGAAGGATATTTTTATTGAACTTCCAACACTTGATTCCATTGAAAAGCATGCATGTGAAGGTTGTATACTTGGAGAAATGCATCGTGCTTCTATTCCCAAAGATGGTGCTACACATTCTACATGAAAATTACAACTTGCTCATAATGATGTGTGTGGTACAATCAAGGCTCCATCTTCTGGAAAGCATGTATAATTTGTCACCTTCATTAATGAGGCAACATTCCATACTTGGGTGTATCCTATGAAAGCAAAGAATGAGGTATTCAATTTCTTTAAAATGTTTTTTTCTATGGCTGCAAATTTTTGTGGCAATAATCTTATGAATCTTTGCATGGATTGAGGTGGTGAACACATGTCAGATGGATTTAATGTTTTTCTTTATGAAAGAGATATTGTGCATCAGTGTATAGTGCCATATACACCTCAACAAAATGGTGTTGCAGAGTGCAAGAATAGAACACTTCTTGAAATGGTATGATGTATGGTTAAAGGAAAGCATATTCCAGATAAGTTTTGGATGGAAGCATTCATTGTGAAAAATATTTATTGAATCATTGTCCTACAAAAGCATGGAGAATCATTACATCTTATGGCAATTTGCAAGATGAGGTCTATGTGAAGCAACCTACTGGATTTTCCATCAAAAGTTAAAGAGCATATGATTTGCCACATGTGTAAGACTTTGTATAGATTTAAGCAAGCTTCATGTGCATGGTATGAAAAAATACTTGATTACCCTTTGTTTTACATGTATTCCGATTGAAACCACACTTTATGTACACAAAGATCGGGTTCATCTTATAGTGCTTGTTATTTATGTTAAAATTCTCTTGAATGGGCATCTGATGGGAAAATTTCCATGCTTACAAATGATTTTTAGCATACCTTTGGTATCACATATCTTCGTCTTTTGAATTATTATCTTGACATCTATTTGTATCCATTGAGGGAGGAATTGTTGTCCATCAAGCAAAGTATATTATAAAAAACTACTTAAGCATTTTGCTTTTAAGGATTGCAAGCCTATCCCAAAACCAGTGGAAACAAGGCTTTGGTTCTCATTTGAGGATGCAAATGATGTATTTGATACTTCTCTTTATCATCAAGTTGCGGGATGTTTGATATATGCATGCAACATAAGGTTGGGCATACGACATGCAATTTCCCAATTGAGTCGATTTATGCATAGCCCTAGCACTAAGCATTGACAAGCGGTAAGACATCTGTTTAGATATCTTAAAGGCACTTTGACTTTGGGTCTCATTTATGGTAGAGATGCTCAACCATGCTAGCATGATTTTACATATAGTGATTGGGTTGGTTGTTATGATACATGAGTGTCCCCTAGTAGTAATTGCTTTTTCCTTGGAGGATCATGCATATATGGGTTGAGTTAGAAAAAAGTTATTATGGCCACATCGAGTTGTGAACCTAAGTATAGGGCAATATTCACACATATAGTAGAGTACATATGGTTGAGATGCCTATTAATGGATCTATGTATGGAGATTGGTGCACCTATGCATAATCTCACTGATAATTAGAGTGCATTACCAACTGCAAGAAATCTAGTGTTTCATTCGAGCACAATGCACATTGGGGTTCATTATCATATGTTAGAGAGCACCTTCATGTTGGATATATTGATTTGCTATATGTTCCTAAACAAGATAATGTTTCAAACATATTCATCAAAGCTCTTACACAAGAAAGATTTCAAGCTTTTCATAGAACTTTAGGCTTATTACCTTGTGGAGGCTGATCTATCACTCCCTATATGTGTTCATATCATTTGCTCTAGGGGGGGTTTTTTACACTTTGTCCCTCGATTAGCTTTGATGTTATTGTTTCCCTATACATGGGCACGTATTACTCTAGTGTTGGATAGAGGCTTTTACCCATGTAATCACATATACATTATATAATCATATGTAGTGGTACTTAATACTTGGGTATTCATTTATAACTCTCACTTCACTCATTCTCATATTACTTATCATAGATCGATAGATAAATCTTCCAACCATCACCTTTCTTGGTTCATTGATCTCCTTCTTTTCTCTTGTGTGTACTACTATTCGTTATTCCTAACTCGCTCACACATCCTACAATCCTTGACTTCTAAAATGAAGAATTATAAAACTCCCAAACAAATTATCATCAATATATGACCCATGTAAATTTGTAATTTATAACGAAAACATTTAGGAGTATATGCGTGTTGCATTTATTTTAGTGTTTCAACTTTTACCTTTTTTTTTTGTTTTCTTAGTGAGTAAATTTAAAGTTATTAGTTGACTCACTCCATCATTTGGTCCATAAATTTATGACAAATTTTTATCTTGTATTAGTAATGTGAAATTGAGGGGTTGATCATGCAAACATACATACATACATAGATATTACATACATACATACATACATACATACATACATACATACATGTTAGATATGTCACGAGGAAGGAGATAAGGAAGAGATCTCACACACACACTCTCGCAATCAAAGAGGAGCACACACACATAGATTGAGGCAAGGAAGAATGATCTTCTTCTTCTTCTTTTATTACATAAAAGGAATGTACAATAATGAACTAAAAAACAACAATACAACAAGTGCAATATATAAAGAATAGTACATAAGGAAAATCATAATGTCCACGAATGAGTGAGCTGGCAAGAAAACAAATGTGTCATCACTCTTAGTAGATAAATCTAGTAAAGCTCAATGAAGTATCCCTGACAAATACCAGCAGGACCACTATACATGTTAGAGAAATGAAAAGGTGATACGTGTCATCCTAGATCATCACATGTTGAGCTTGATATCTTGACACTCCCCCTCAAGCTCAATGTCATGTCCTCTAATCCAAGCATCTTCCAAAACTTCTTCAACTTCTCTGCTCCAAGTGCTTTAGTGAAAATATGAGCAACCTGCTCATCTGTTCTCACATAAACAAGATCAATATCACCTACTAATACCTTCTCTCTGATGAAGTGATAATGTACCTCGATATGCTTTGTTCTAGCATGAAAAATAGGGTTCCGTGCTAACTGTATGCTACTAAGATTATCACAACAGATGGTGATAGGCTTTTGCATTTCCACGCCTAAATATGAGAGTAGCATCTCTAAAAATGATGCCTCGCATGCTGCCATTGCAGCACCTCTATACTTAGCCTTTGTACTCGACAAAGCAACAATGGGCTGCTTCTTGTTGCTCCATGTAATAGCTTCACTCCCAAGTGAGAATAGAAAGCCACTAGTAGATCGTCTATCTGGAATGCTAACAGCCCAATCTGCATTGGTGTATCCATGAACCTGAAATCTACACCAGCTTCATAAAACAATGCATAATCTAGAGTAGCACTCACATAACGTAGTGTGCACCTCAGAGCATCTAAATGTGGCTTCCTAGGAACCTACATAAATTGACTTTCAAGTCCAACAATGTAGCTTAGATCAGGCCTTGTAATTGTGAGACATATCAAACTTCCCACAATTTTCCTGTACATAGTAGCATTTTCCAATGCTTCACTTGATGTAGTATCCAACTTCAAATTCTGATCTAATGGCATAGAAATTGGTTTAAATTAGCCATACCATACTTTTCTAGCATATTCAATGCATATTTCCTTTGCGACATCCATATACTTGTTTTTGTATGTATAAACTCAATGCCCAAGAAATAGCGCAACACACCAAGATCTTTCATGTCAAATTCTTGCATAAGGAGTTCCTTTACCTCTTTAATGCTTGCTTCATTGTTACATCCTACAATCAAGCCATCAACATAAATAGCCACAATTGTGATGTCATCATCACCCTTCCTTGCATATAATGAATGATCTACATCACACATAGAAAATCCAATGGTGGTCAAATAATCAACAATCCTTGCATGCCTATTGATATATTTAGGTAATGATGTGTGTGAACACTCTAGGATCGTCGCGACACTTTTTTTCCTCTTTATAAGGTTCCCCCCCTTGTATATACGCATACTGCCTTAACGGGCTACTTATCTTTGTACATTGTAGTAGTAATACATTCAGTATTGTGTGTTGTGCTCCAAGCTTCTTCTTCTTCCTTGTGTTGTTCACGTGCTTTCGCAGACATCTAACTCCAACAATTGGTATCAGAGCAGGCCGCCGCTTCATCTAGGGCATCGTTGACACTCCTCCAGTCACAGTCTCAGAATCGCACAAAATTTGGTACGCATACTTAGGTTGATTAGAAGATCAAAACAGCTTTGTTGTCTGGTGCCGAAATCATGATCTGAGCTCATTTCGGCCTCCAAATGCACTATCATAGCGCTTATGTAGGTTATTTTGTCTTTTTGTGCCAAAGATATATACCAGTTTTAGTTCACTAGTATAAGCTTCTCAAAGTCTGCTACAGGTTTAGCATAACTTGTTTGGGTAGCTCTGTTCAAATTTTTCAGATACAATCATTTTTTTGCATCAAGGTATTTGAAGGATTTCGATGGCAATGCACCACAGTGCGCTCTCCTTCTCAAGAGCTTCGCGACAATATGCTTGGAGTAGAAAACCGAGCTCCTAAGGTCGCACACAGTACTCTGCAAAGAGGGTGCAGAATACGTAGAAAACCCAGTACACAGGGAGCTCGAAGATAGACTTCTTAGGTCTTATAAATACGATCGAACTTATACTACGTGACTGACTAGGCCACTATATGTTTTATTAAAGAACATATACAAAGAAGTGTCCCATGGCCATTTGGCCTTTCACATGGACACTAACGATAATAATCTCCCACTAAAGGCCAACATGGCCAAAGTAACTATGGGAGAAAAATAAAGAATGATAAAGAATACCTGAGTGTAACTATACAAACTATACCTCCCACCTGATGGGCATGTTACACAGTATACAAGTGACTGTGTAAGATCAAGAATCAAGTAACCCCCATCAACTGATAACAGTGTCGAAAGTTATCCTGTGGTAGAGCTTTAGTCAAAGCATCTGCATCATTATCTCGAGTGTGAACCTTCTCAAGAATAATGCGCTCAGTGGCTAAGCAATCTCTAATGAAGTGATACCTCGCCTCAATGTGCTTGTTCTTTGCATGATAGACCAGATTCTTAGCCAAAGCAATGACACTCTGACTATCACTGAGCAAGAGAGGTACATGCTGAGGTAAACCCATATCACAAGCAAGACAAGAAAGCCACAATGCTTCCTTACATGCCTCACTTGTTGCAACATACTCTGCTTCTGTAGTGGAAATAGTTGTACATTCTTGAAGACGAGATCTCCAAGAGATAGCACCTCCAGCAAAATGAAAAATGTACCCTGATGTAGATTTACGACTGTCTACACAACCAGCATAATCAGAATCTGCGTAACCAATAACGGATTCTTTCCCTCTACCTAAGCATAGAAACTTGTCCTTAGTGCCACTCAGATATCTCAAAATCATCTTGACCGCTTCCCAATGTTTCTTGCCAGGATTAGACATATATCTTCTCACAACTCCCACTGCAAATGCAATGTCTGGTCTCGTAGCTATCATAGCATACATGAGACTACCAACAACAGACTGATAGGGAATTTTGGTCATGAATTCCTGTTCCTCATCTGATTTGGGGCAATCATCCTTGCTCAATTTCACATATGTGGGTAAAGCTGTACTCAATGCCTTTCCACCCTGCATATTGAATCGGTGAAGTACTTTGGATATGTACTCACCTTGAGATAAGTATATGCATCTTTTACTCCTATCACGAGTAATGTGCATGCCAAGAATATGTTTGGCATCCCCCAAATCTTTCATATCAAATGTCTGACTCAATTTCCTTTTGAGAACTGACAAATCATAAGAGGACTTCCCAGCAATCAACATATCATCGACATAAAGTATCAAGCATATCAAGCTTCCATCTGAGCATCTCTTTGTGTAGAGACAATGATCCTCATTGCTTCATGAATAGCCTTGAGACTTCATAAAAACATCAAACTTTTGGTACCATTGTCTAGGGGATTGTTTAAGTCCATACAAGCTCTTCTTGAGCTTACAAACTAGACTTTCCTTGCCAGGAACTACTCTGGTTGTTCCATATAGATCTCATCTATAAGATCTCCATGCAAGAAAGTAGTTTTCACATCCATTTGGAATAACTCTAAGTCCTCCATTGCAACGAATCCAAGCAACATGCGTAGGGTAGTCATCTTGACCACTGGAGAGAAGATTTCCTTGAAATCAACACCATGTTGTTGCTTAAAACCCTTTGCAACAAGTCGTGCTTTATACTTTGGAGAAGCACTATCTGATGTGAATTTTAGCTTATATACGCATTTACATGGTAAAGCTTTCCTGCCATTTGGCAAAGGTACTAAATCCCAAGTACCATTCTTGTGAATAGAATCCAACTCACTCTTCATGGCATGCTCCCACTTGACATGATCCTCTGTCTGCATAGCCTCTTTGTAGCAAGAAGGCTCACCGGCATATGTTAGCATAACAAAATCTAAACCTGGAACATATCTATGAGGTGGATGTGAGACACGTGTAGAACGTCTCAATGGTCGTTGAACAAGAGCATGTGCAGACTGATCTGAATGGACATTCTCTTGAACATCCCTATGTGCAGCATTTTTATGCATGCTAACCGGAGGACTAGTATCCTCAAACACCACTCTTCTCACTTCAACCTCCTTAATGGGTTGTTTATGCATTTTAGACTCATTAAAAATGACATCACTACTTCTGATCACTGACCGTGTTTCAGGATCCCATAAGCAATAACCAAATTGTCCTTCTCTACCATATCTAAGAAAAATGCATTTCTTTGACTTATGGTCCAACTTTTGTGTAAGATTCTTGGGTATATGAACATATGCTTCACACTCAAAAGCTCGAAGATGATCATAATATGGTGGCTTCCCTGTCCATAACTCTTGTGCCACTTTTAGACCTTTGGCAGTACTAGGTGAAAGGTTAATCACATGAACTGCAGTCAATATTGCTTTTGCCCAAAAACCTTGTGAGAGATTTGCATGATGCAACATAGAGACTAATCTATCTTGAATAGTTATATTCATTCTCTCAGCTACACCATTCTGTACTGGGGTATAAAGAGCTGTAAACTCTCTACGAATCCCTCTAGACTGATAGAAAAGGCTTAATTCATGTGAGGTATACTCACCCCCATTATCTGAATGTAAAGCCTTAAGCTTAGTTCCTTTTTCAGTCTCAACTGAAGCAAGCCATTTTCTGAAAGTAGGGAATATCTCATCCTTTGATTTGAGAGGATATACCCAGACTTTTCTAGTAGCATCATCTATGAAAGTGACAAAGTAAAGAGAACCACCTAAGGACCTAGTGGGCATAGGACCACACACATCTATATGAACGAGATCTAAAGGCTGAATTGAAGAGTCAATGTGCGTTCTATGCACATTTCTGGTTTGCTTCCCATATTGACAGTGCTCATAAAATCAAAAATTAGAGAAAGATAACACAGGTAAGTAGCCAGAACGAGAAAGATTTTCCATTCCACTATGAGATATATGGCCCAAACGACCATGCCAAATACAAGCCATAGGCCGTTCAGTAATAGCTAACAAGTGTTCTCTCTGTGATACAAATAAAGGATTAAGTGAGCCAACTTTGCTTCCTTTTGCAATAACCATATTGCCCTTTGATATACGAAAAGACTGACCATAGAAGACCACCTTGTAACCAAGGTCCTCAAGTTGACCAACTGACATCAAACTGCATGATAACTGAGGTACATGGCATACATTATGCATAGTAAATTTTGAACCATCAATGAACTACACAATCACATCTCCAATCCCCACAACATCACACTAGTAAGAGTCACCAAGTCTCATGGTACCAAGAGACTTTGCTGCATAATTAGAGAACCATTCTCTATGTGGTGTCACATGGAAAGAAGCACCAGAATCTAGCAGCCAGGTGTGGGAAAAAGAATCAGCCATAAGAACCTCAGTTGGCACAGTACTGTCAAGTGTCAACACATCGGCATCTTCATAAATAGCATTAATTTCTTCAATCTTCACAGTCGAAGTAGATGGTGAAGGTAACTATTTAACATGCCCATCAACATTCTGTCCTTTACCTTTAGCATTCTTTAATTCATAACAGTCTTTCTTCATGTGTCCTTTCTTATGACAATAATGGCATTCGATATCCCTCTTCCTTGATTTACTTCTACTCTTATTCCGTTGACCAGTCTTTTCCTTGTTCTTGCTCCTGCCATGTTGTTGATTCTTTCCTTGGTAAGAATCATGAACATTATATGCATCTCCACTCTGAGTGCCAACCATAGATTTTCTGCAAATCTCCTCACTCAAGAGTGCTCCACATATGTCATCATGGACGAGTTTACCACCAGGTGCACTGTTGCTAATACTTGTGCAAAATGTATCCCATGATGATGGCAGGGTGCATAATAGCAATACTCCTTTCATTTCATTATCCATATCCATTTTCTGAGCCTGTAACTGAGAGAATATAGCATCAAACTCATTCAGATGAGCAACAACACTATTTGTGTCCTTCATACGAAGGTCATATAATTTTCTCATCGGATAGACTTTATTTGATGTCGTCTCTTTTTCATATGTATTGCATAACTTCTTCCAAAGCTCCTCTGCACTTTCACAGTCTAATACTGTAAAGTAAACATTATCTACCAGGTGCAAGCGAATGGTAGACCTGGCCATTTCATTCATGTCAGCAGGCTTCTTTGAAATTCCATTTATTGGCTTCCATTGCCTCCTTTGAATCAGCACATTTTTAATCTGATTCTTCCATAGAGCAAAATTTGTGCCATCAAATTTTTGGATCTCAAAATGGTCTTTGCCCTGCAAGTTATAACTCCTCCTCAGAACACTAGCACTAGACCCTGATCCACCGAATGTGCCTGAGACCTCTGATGCCATGATGGTAGAGAACTGAATAGAATGATAATGGATCTAGAAGAGGCCGAACACCAACGAATAAGTGTATCAAGGAGTAAATCGACCACTGTATAGTTCACAAAACCAGAAATCTGAAAAAATTTTGCCAGAGTATCCTCTGCAAAATGAGCCTATGATGGGTGTCAAAATATCATAAAACTGCAAGTATTGACATGTTTTCCTGCATAGTGAATCACTGAATGCACTCTATATAATCAGTCACCCAATAGAAGCCAACTAGGCTTATCGAGCACCTATGAACAGCTATCATACACCTCCTATGGCGAGGCTGGGTAAGTCTTCCACCTGCATCACCGAAGAGACCCCAACATCTGGGTGTCTCCCAGTTAAGAAAACCTCACCACGACCCTCTTTTTTCAAACGTCAAAGGCTTTATGCAAAAACGTAACCGCTATATCAATGACCACATGGACGTACATAAGCGATATCCACAGAAGCGTACATGGTGTGTATGTGTTCAATATATGCAGTAAAATGAAACTAAAAGGTTGAATGCATAGCCCAAAAGCTAGCGAACAACACCTGCAAGTGTTTGTCAACTCTGATGATTTAGGCTCAAAAACTTGCATAAATTTGCAGCAGCTACTCCCACCAAAACTGAAAACCTCTCAAGAAACCTGTAGTTTTATGAGTGTGGCTGAAAACACAGCCCCAAAGGTCGATATTTATTGTCGGAGAAGTACAAAGAACACTCTTCTTGATGTTCTTGGACCTGTATGAAGAGAAATATGTGGAAGTACTCCAAAATGGCTCCAAAAAACACCCAAAAATGCTTCAAAAATAAGCTTTCAAAGCAAAGAATGAAGCTTTGAGGGAGCAAAACATGTTCAAGGTAATGTCAACCTTAGTCTTTCCCCTTCTTTAGACACCACAAGAGTGTAGCTTAGTGGCAAGAGATTGCCACAGTTAAGCGAGCTCCAGGGGGAATAGTACTGGGATGGGTGACCTCTCGGGAAGTACCGGGAACCTCTATATTCCTTGATCATTGAGGTCCTCCCTCGCACGCAGCCAACAGCACCAACGGTGATGGTGATATTCTGCAGATTCCTGTTTGTGCTGTTGTTTCTATTGCACATACTGTAGAGCAAATTTGATGGGATGGCAGAGATGCTCAAGCACATGCATTGATAGCTTTGTCTGTCAAACGTGCCATTGTTCCTTACATTCGCTCTTACAGAACAGCCAAGGATGCTTAGGATACACTTACCACATTATACTAGGCTAGGAATGAGGCTCGTGTTGCTTACCTCCGAAAACAATTGGAGAGTGAGCACATGAATGAAGGTGATTCTATGGACAATTTTTTGAAAAAGATCAAGGATTTGAAGGAACAATCGATTTCTATTGATGAAGTCCTTCCCAATGGTTCACTTGTGCAGACTGTTCTGAATGGTTTTCCCAACTCATATCAAAGTTTTGCTTCAACTCTTCGTTTGATGATGAAGGGCAATCCAAATGCCTTAACATTTGAAGAGTTAATTTTTGTTTTGTTGTAGCAAGATCAGTCTAGGTAGAACATGCCTATTATGAGTGTTGCATATCAAGCTTTCTTGGCTAGTCAAAAGGGCAAAGGAAAATGGAGCTCTTCTACTAGTAAGCAAAAATCTACGAATTTTGCACAATCGAAGAAGGAAGACAAAGATGAGAGGAAATCAGAAAAGCAGAAATTGTTTTGCAAATACTGTAAAGCAAATGATCATTTCATTAAGAGCTATCCAAAACTGGTTGCTAAAGAGGCAAAGAAGAAAGAGGCATGAATGGTTGTTGCAAAGGCCTCTACACTGAAAATAGAATTAGCTAATCTTGTGCAGGATGAAGAATTGGCATTTACTACTGTTTGCAATTTTGACCCATCTTCTCATGAGTAGTGCATGTCTGCAGTAGACTTAGATGTTTGGTACTTTGATAGTGGGACTACCAAACATATTACCTTGCAACACAGTTTCTTCTCTTCACTTGAGCTTGCCCCTACGGGGAATACTGTCACATGCACCAACAACTCCTCTTATCCTGACATGGGAGTTGGTAAGATCATTTTGACTACTGTTGATGGTAGTTCTTTCACCTTGTCATATGCTTTATTTGTGCTAGGGATCAAGAAGAATTTGTTATCAGTTTTAGTTTTAGCCAAGATTGGCTTGGTTGTGAAAATTGTTGATGACGCTTTTGCCCAATGACAATGAGGCACATTCTTCTCAGCCATCAATGCTCTTGCTATTTCTGCAACATGTCTATTTTTGCATTTAGTAATGCCATTTTGTTGTGGTATGTATCTACATGAAAACCAACATCGAATTCCATGACTTTTAAGAAATTTTCTGAAGTCATTTGACATGTGTTCACCTCCTCCATTAGACCTTAATGTCTGAATATACTTTCCTGTCTACTTTTCCACCATAGCCTTAAAATTCTAGAAGTGAGTGAACACCTCACTCTTCTCTTTCATGAAGTATACCCATACTTTCCGTGTATGGTCATCAATGAAAGTAACATAAAACCTACAACCACCCATAGAGCTAGTCTTCGGAGGACCCCAAATAGATTTAGGTACTATTTCTAGCACATTCTCATTAACATGCTTGTCATGCAAAAATGATGGCCTTGATTATTTACCAAATTGACATGCTGCACATACCTTTTGCATTTCTACAACTTTGAAATTTGGTAGTCCATTGACAACCTCCTTGGACTACATCAGTTTTAGCCTCTACAAGTTTGCATGTCCAATTCATTTATGTCAGATCTCTATATCAACAACTACTCCTACACCTTTTGCAAACATGACTGCATTCATTTCAGGAATTTTCACATTTAAGGTGAACATCCTACCCACTTTGTTTCCTTTATCAATCAATCGTCCACCCCATCTGTACTCTTCTACATATAATCCATCAGCATTGAACCTAACTTGTAATCCTTGGTCAACCATTTGTCCAATAGAAACCGGATTCTTTGTTATATTTGGAACATGCAACACATTAGCAAGATGTTTTACCTTCTCATCCTCCATAGACAATGCTATGTTTCTTGTATGCTCGATAGGGTGTGATGTGTCAGCACCTGTTTCAACATATCCAGGAACTATCAATTTTTGCAAACTAGTAAACCATTCTGCATGATTGGTCATGTGATTTAAAGCACTTGAATCAACATACTAGACATTTCCATTCGATTTTGAAACATCATAAGACATTGTATTCATCATATGATGTTGGACCATGAATAGCTTCTAAGAATCATTTGCAATTTTGGATGCATAATTGTTTTGCTGCCTTCTGTTATTTTGATTCTTCAACCTACAATAATGCTCAAAGTGTCCAGGTTTACCACAATTCTAGCATCCTTTACTTTCATTACTTGAATAATTTCTTTGGAAATTTTTGCCGCCTCTTTGGCTTCCCCTTCCTCGAAACTATCCTCTACCTCCTCCATGGTTCTGATGTTTACTTTGTTCTTGTTTACTATTTCCTCTTCCACTTCCAAAGCCTCT
The DNA here is from genome assembly GCA_020310875.1 of Ceratopteris richardii. NCBI lineage: Eukaryota > Viridiplantae > Streptophyta > Polypodiopsida > Polypodiales > Pteridaceae > Ceratopteris > Ceratopteris richardii. Next base: position 101,909,872 of record CM035415.1, read on the forward strand.
ACATCTGCCTCTTCCTCTGCCAAAGTAGAATATGTGCTCATAACTGGGTTCTCCTTGGGAGTTCGAGTCCTCATTGTTGATATATTTAGGTAGTGATGTGTGTGAACACATTAGGACCACCGGGGCACTTTTTTCCCTCTTTGGGAGGGTTTTTCCCCCGGCTTGTATATACGCCTATTGCCCTAATGGGCTACTTATCTTTGTACATTCTCTAGTAGTACATTCAGTATTGTGTGTTGAGCTCCAAGTTTCTTCTTCTTCCTTGTGCTGTTCGTGTACTTCCGTAGACGTCTAAGTCCAACAATTGGTATCAGAGCAGGTCGTCGCTTCATCTAGGGCGTCGTCGACACTCCTCCGATTGCAGTCTCAAAATCGCACAAATTTTGGCGAGCATACTTAGCGTGTTTTCGAGATCAAAACGGCTTTGCTTTTTGGTGCTGAAATCGCGATCTGAGCTCGTTTTGGCCTCCGAACGCACTATCGCAGCGCTTGTGCATGCTATTCCATCTTTTTGTGCCAAAGGTATATACCAGTTTCTGTTCGTCAGTATAAGCCTCTTGAAGTACGCTATAGGCCTAGCGGAATTCGTCTAGGCAATTCTGTTCAACTTTTTGAGATACAATCAATTTTCTACATCAAGGTATTTTAGTCACCAGCCATGGCTGAAAGCAGTGATGTATTCCGTACATTGGCTTGAGGATAAGTTGGATGGTACCAACTACTCATTATGGGCTTATATGATGCGACATGTATTGGTTGCAAAAGGACTATGGAACATTGTGCAGGGTGTTGAAAAATGTCCTATCACACCTGCAACTGTTACAACTGCAGGTGGCAGAAGATATCAAAGATGATGATATTCTGAATATTCTTGTTCCTGCTTCGGTTTCTGCTACACCTACTACAGAGTAGATTCGTTGGGATGGCAGAGATGCCCAGGCACATGCATTGATAGCTTTGTCTATCAAACGTGCCATGATTCCTCACATTCGCTCTTGCAGAATAGCTAAGGATGCTTGGGATACACTTACCACATTGTACCAAGCTAGGAATGAGGCTCGTGTTGCTTACCTCCACAAACAGTTGGAGAGTGAGCATATGAATGAAGGTGATTCCATGGACAATTTTTTAACAAAGTTCAAAGACTTGAAGGAACAATTGATTTCTGCTAATGAGGTTATACCAGATAGCTCACTTGTGCAGACCGTTTGAATGGTCTTCCTGATTCATATCAGAGTTTTGATTCTACTCTTCGGTTGATGATGAAAGGAAATCCAAATGCCTTGTCATTTGAGGAGTTAGTCTCTGTTCTGTTGCAGGAAGATCAATCCACGCAGAACAAGTCCATTATGCGTGTTGCAGATCAAGCTTTCCTAGCTAGTCAGAAGGGCAAAGGAAAATGGAGCTCTTCAACTAGTAAGCAGAAATCTGCAAATGTTGCACATTCCAAGAAGGAAGATAAAGATGAGAAGAAATCAAAAAAGCAAAAGTTGTTTTGCAAGTACTGTAAATGGAATGATCATATCATAAAGAACTGTCTAAAACTGGCTGCTAAAGAGGCAAAGAAGAAAGAGGTTGGAATGGTTGTTGCAGAGGCCTCTACACCAAAAATAGAGTCTGCTAATCTTGTGGAGGAAGAAGAATGGGTGTTTACTATTGTTTGCAATTTTGACCCATCTTTTCATGAGCAGGTGTTGGCAGTAGTCAAGGAACTGAAGGAGTCACAAGACAAGGAAGCCTACGTAGGGAGTCGGAGCGAAGAGAAAGTGCAAGCAGACACAGTAGTCAAAGAAGATCTGGCAAGTAGGCCATTTAAATTTTTCAGGCATCAAAGAGTTGGGCACACAAAAAGAAGGAGCAAGTAGGGAGCTCCAAGAAATGTATGTCAAAATGTTAGAGGAAATCCCTACAAAAATAGTGATTTTCATCACTAAAAACCATTGTAAATACCATTTCATATTTTTGTAGCTCCATTTTGTGCAAGCCAAGGAGTCCTTGAGCTTGAGGAGCTTTAGAAGTACCTACCTATCAGTTTTCACATTTTTTAGACTCCGTTTGAACCTCCAAATAGGGTAGAGAACCTAATTTTTAACTAGGCCGGACACTAGGTTTGGACAAGGCCAAAACCTAGTCAAAAACTATAAATAGAGCTAGAGAGCTCATTTTTCAGGTTAGCTTGTAATTGATTTGAACTTGTATGAGTTTTTTGAAAGTAATATAAAGAACTTCATTGCTTCTCACTCTTTGTCCTACCTTGTGTGCACGTGTGTGTGTATGTGTGTGCATGTTCGTGTGCTTCTCACTCACGCACTTGTGCCTTCACTTGCTCGAGGTCATCATACCATCCTCACGTCTTCCCGGATTGACATTAAAGGAGGTGCTACTCATCACTGAGCTACACCAAATTTTGGCGCCGTTGCCGGGGATCGAGCTTTGAGGACGAGCGTGTGATGGTAAGACGTAGAGTTGATGCGTTGGAGTTATAGGTATTTTCTTCACCTTTTTCCTATTTTCTCCTGTTTTATCATCACCATCATCATCCTCACCATCTCTCACATCCATCTCCATCATCGCGAAAAATTTCAGTTTTTGGTCATATCACCCCACCCATACCATTCCCCTCATTTCACTTGTGAGAGAGAGCGTTTGTGTGCTTGTGATTTTCTGTGTTTTTTGAGATTGTCTGCAGGAATCAGCATCCCCAGCAGCTGCATCAGCTCTAGCAGGTAAAAAATTTGACTGTGTAGGTCCCGAGGCGTTGACCTCTATCAATCGCGACCGACAAAAAAAATGATCTTTCTGCTAAACAAAGTACATAACCATAATCTACAGGACTAGAGCTTTCCAAATGTGTCTTTAAAATTTTAAAATTCCTCAGATTTCTATCAATCGCGATCGCCATGTCAATCGCGATCGCCATGTCAATCGCGATCGACAAACCACGACGGACACATGCCGACGACTCTGTCAATCGCGATCGACACGTCAATCGCGATCGACAAAGTCAACGACCGACTGACCACGACTGACAGAACCTACGCGTGACACGTGTCAATCGCGATCGAGCCATCAATCGCGACTGATAGCCCCGATGGACCTGTCATCGCGACCGACGCAGTCAATGATTGCTTGACCACGACGGACAGACCCTCGCGACGGACCTGTCAATCGCGATCGACCCATCAATCGTGACTGACAGAGTCCATGATCCTTTGACCACGACTGATTGAATTATCGGGCCATGTGTCAATTGCGATTGACCCATCAATCGCGACTGACAGCCACGACGGACCTATCAATCGCGACCAACATGTCGATCGCGATTGACCTATCAATCGCGACTGACAGAGCTTGCGAACATGATAGACGGGCAAATTTGGCCAATTTTTTAGGGCAAAAAATAGTGGTCTAATTTTTTGGCAAATTGTGGGGAACTTTTAAGGGTTAGTAGAGCATTGTGAGGCCTATACCCAAAGCATTTCGAGAAGTCCTGTCTGCCTGCTAACCTGTTTAAAATCCTGAATTGGCCCCAAAACCCTGAATGGACATAACCTCCTCATACGAAATCTGATTGCGGTGATTTTTGTTTTGTTGGAAAGCTCGTGGGGAGTACAACCAAACTTCCACTGGTTACGGTAGAATTAATGTCAGGATTATTAAATAGGGTAATTTGAAGTGACCATATCTCGAGGTAGGAAAACTAAGTTTCCCTTGGGATTGTTTTCCATAGAGGCAAAAGGCGATTGGGTCTGTGAATTACATGCATGAAAGTGATCTGTCTATCAACTGAATTCAATTCTTGAGCTAATTGTGGACTTTTTCATGTTCTTTGAGAGCATCGAAGGGTACTCGAAGCAAGAGTAAGTGCGAGCTTGGGAACACGCTTCCTGGGCATACAAGGGCAACCAAGGGAAGAAACTTAAAGGTTGGAAATTCTCAACACCCTCTGTCAATCCCTAGCATAGGCTAAGTACGGATAGAGATTTTGATTAATTAGGAACACGTTAAGAACAACCAAGTCCAAGAACTCTAATCACTCAAGTGCAAGTGCTAGGAGATTACAATTGCGAAACAACCTAAGGGAAAAGAAATTAAATCGAGCGATCGCACTCAAAGTACGATAAAAACTTAAGTGTTCCTTGCGACAAAGATTAATTGGACAAGAAGTGACACCCTAAGAGCAATTAAAAAAGAACAAGTGTCTGATACAAAAGAACTCAGCAACGCAAAGTGTACTTGGGAAAAAATTGGGATTATTCAATTGGGCTTATGAACCTTAGATCAAGACGACACCTAGGGAGAGATAGACAAAGTCTTAGATCTTCAGAGGCTAGTGTCAATCATACTGCTAGATCTTGGGCCCAGCAGTTGAGCCATCATTCGTATTACCCTAGCTCTGAGACTAGCGAGTCTGAGATGTCCCACGGTATGGAGAGACCTACAGGAAGTTCTAGAGTGCCATATTTACATAGGGTGGAAGGCCCTTACAAGATGCAACTCGAATACCTTAGGACCAACCGATTAGGTGCTAGCATCTATGAGGACGGCCTAGGAAGATCTGTGGTCCAGATCAAAAACCCTGACCAATCCATTGGACTAGAACGTCCAGCGATCAAGTTTGAAAATGGAGCATACTTGGACAAAGAAGGGACAATATATGTAGTCACTAGTCATCCAGATAGGACAGATGAATTTGGGAATGTGGTCCCAGAAATGGACTTAGGTGACCTAGAGCAAGGAAACATGGGTGTAGAACCTAGAACTCCCGAGGCAAATCTGTGCTCACTAGGATTATCACACCAGAGTGGATTCACCAAGATAATAAAAGCATAAATCTACTCCTAACTCGAGAGACTGATGAAGCCTTTTGGAGGTATAGATCTAATCAGCCGAATGAGGAAGGAACAATCATGATATATGAGTTCAAAGATCCTGATAGTCCAGGCAGAGTGACCTACCTGGATCATGCTTCAGAGAGGGTCTTTGTGGTACAGAAAATGATAGGCATGCTTACACTTGGAAAGGTGAATTTATTTTCCCCCAACCAAGATCGAATGTGTCCTTTGGTCACCCCGGAGCTGGAACATCCCATGTTCATGGAACTCAAAGAGACAGACATAGAGATAGACCGGAGGTAAGATTTGCCAACCCAGTGGGAAGAGACAGAACGAGAACGGAAACAAATAGAGTGGAACCTGAGGGACTTAGAGCCCCAAGGAACCAAAGGAATGCTGATGATTTCCCTCTGCCAAGGCCTAGGGAACACACCAGGATTTTGAGACTGACTCAGTTAGTTAATTCCATGAAGAATTACTTCGATGGCACAAGAGACCCATATGATCATGTGGCCGAGTTTAGGCAAGTCTTGAGAGCTGAACAAGTTGAGGACCTGTTCACGCAATATAATGCCTTTGGTCTAACACTTAGGAACATAGCCCTTACGTGGTTTCAACCATTGAATGAGAGACAGTTCAGGAGCATAGACCAACTTTTAGAGGCTTTCATCACCGAATTCTCTAAAAGTGGCATAAGGCATAATACTTCCTCATTGATACACAGCTTCAAGCAGACCCCTCAAGAGACGGTGAGACTTGCAGGAAGAAGATTTAGGCAGTATCTTGAGAGATGCCCTATTCCTGAGTTACCCACACCTGCCAAACAAGTGGCTTTATTCTTGGATGGATTGCTAAGTACAAATTTACGATCCTATGTGTACTTGAAGGACCCTAGGACCATAGAAGAGTGTGTACGCATGTGCATCGACATTGAGGATAACCTAGGGGAGGAGTTAGAGCTTTCCAAAATCTACAAAGATTCAGATAGTGCCTCTAGTCTCTCTTCCTCGCAATCCACATCTATTGAAGAACTTGCGGAGAAAGTAGCTCAAAAACTAGGTGTCTCTAGTAAACCAATTCCTAGATTTGCCCCAGTAAAGAGGTGTTATACTTGCGGTGGTGATCATATGGTGAACGTATGTCCCATCATGGCTCAACCCCAAGTGAACCCTAGCAGCCAATATTGCACCATAGAACGGAGATACACAAATCACACCGCACAAGACTGCCCATACAATAAGCAAGCAGTTAGGCAAACCTACCCTCAGCCCTATCCACAACAGGGAAGATACCAGAACCAGTACCCTCCACAACAATATGGTAGACCACAGCAATCCTATCAACAACCCTACCAAAACCAACAAAGGCCACAACCTGTGTTAGCTCAACAACCTCCAACCCCCGCTAATGTGATCCCTGTAAAGTATGCAGCTGCAGAAGAGAATTTGAATAGGGCTATAGTGCCAATAACACCATTGCTTTCAAAAAGTGATCCCACTGACCATAGCTTTGATTCTACACATATTGATAGTCCCCAGGCTTACTACATGCAATCTCCTGAACATGGCGAGTCCTACTACAGTGAAGAACCAAGTGAACCTAGTTGGGAGCCAGAGTACACAAATGTAATGTACACAAACCCTAACCTAGGCAGGTAAGACCCCCATTCCCTAGAGGACCATGCTACAGATGTCAGGGAGATCACCTCATTCGTGATTGCCCCTTACCTCCACCTACACAACCCCAGTCAGTGACGATTCAAGGCTTTTGCCAAGATTGCGGGAAGGAGCATCTCTTACGAGACTGCCCAAAGAATCCCAATAATATGCCAAAAATAACTCCAATTAATGTTATTGGGTTAGTTGTAGACTCAACAGGAAGTGTCACTTCCACTGCACCAGTGCAAGTGGTCACTAGGGCACAAGCTTTGCAACAGAACCCAGGAATAGGTCAAGAGAAGAGTGCTAAGGTTAGTGAAACCGAGAGCATAGCCAAGAAACGGTCGAGAGCCTAGAGGGATAGCCGCGAGAGAATGAAAAGACAATGGTCTAAAAAGATGAGTGACTTAGAAGAAAGCATAAGAGAAACAAAAGCCAAAATTGTTGAACTCACCTCTCAAACAAACTCTCACATACCACCACCACCCTCACTTCCATCACCATCTAACCCACCATCTGTCCACCTACCTAAGACCATCCCACCACCCCCTAGAGTAGGATCAGTGTTAGCTAACCCCACTCCTGAAGACATAGACATGATGCTTAAGGCATATCAGGCCAGAATCCAAGAAGGGCCAAATGTGACGGAGCATGACAAGTGATACCCCAGAGCTGACCTAGAGATAGAAAGAACCAACCTTTGCGCGAAAATGGTCGCATTGGCTCAGACCATGTTTGAAGCCAGTCGTCTCTTCAACTACTCTGGCTCAGCTAAGACACAATTGCACTTGGATGGACTCCTAGAGAAGTTAGAGAGCATAATTGCAAGATCTGCCAAGGAAGAAAAAAATCAAGGAAGAGATGAGGCAAGCAAAAGAATAAGCCTTCCCCCACAAGAAGCTTTTGTGCCCAATTCCACTGAACCAGACACCTCCTCTTCTATGAATAGGTACACACCAGAATTTCTACGAGAGATTCAAGAAGACAAATGGGCTAAAGAAAGTGAAGTCCCTCCTCCCATTGAACTTGTGGATGATGCACATGATCAATTCCCACAAGATATTCCCTCCATTTATGGAGAGCAGGAGAGCACCCAGTCTCAAGAGAGATTAGACTTTGAGTCTAATTCTTTACATGAATTACCCCACTTCACAAGCCCATGGGAAGCCAAGTCGACCTATATGAGAACACCCACAGTCATGGTAAGAAACGAAGGCTCAGTCATACCTAGGAATACAGAGGTAGTGAAAAACACTAAAGTGTAGTGCAACCTCACTTTAGAAGAGCTACTCAAAGTTAGGCCAGAGTTATGGAAACATGTAGCCAAACAAGTACCAGAGATAGCAAAACCTTGTTCCTAGGTAGGTTCTCATAGGACAGTGCCAGAAATTCCTCTAGACAAGATATGAGATATGAGTGAAGGTGAAGAAGGAAACACCTATCTTCCCATTACTCATCAAGGGTACACAACTAAGGCAATTCTAGACTCAGGTGCAGGAGTTGCTATTGCTACCACTTCCCTATGGAAGTGGTGGGGCAAGCCAGCACTCAGGCCCACGAGGATGAAATTGAAAATGGCTGATGGTCACATAGAGAGGCCTTTAGGACTACTTGAAGGAATAACTCTCACTACATGTGGTGTAGAGTTCGAGCACACGTTTGCTATCTGTGATTTTAGCAAGAACCATGCTTATGAGATGATTTTGGGAAGACCATTTATGCGACAGTTGCAAGTGGTCCAGGATTGGGGAACCAATTCCTTGTATTTACAACACTTGGGTGTTACGACCAAAGTCAATCTCAAAGATTACTCTCATAGAGATGTCCCTCCTATCCAATGGAATCCCATCCATAGAGCTAAAGATGATACAGAGTCAGTGCACTCCATAGGATCAGGATCCTCATGGATGCATGAAGACACTCACTTATGGATGTGTAAAGTGGCAGTAGAAGAGGAGAAGAGAGAAAAAGCCAGAGAGATAGGTGCAAAAGAAACCCATAGATCCATTCAAGACCCAGCCTATGCACCTGTAGTATTTCCTGATGAAGAATTTGAGCCTCACGGCTGGGCAAAAATTCTAGCAACAATGGATGTAGCCATCAATGAAGAACAATGGACACCTCACTATGACGAGGACGGCTATGACATTTCAGTATTCTCCATAGAGCCAATCATGGGAGATGCAATCTTAGAAGAATGTGAACCTAGTCCTGATGCATTTGAGGATGCAAGCGACTCCGAACTTGAGTCAATCATTATGGACCCACCTTTTGCATCAGATAAAGAATACTTCTATGAAGTAGAATTTCAACCCCAGAGGCACGGTGAGCTTACAAATGATGTAAGGCTAGCCACACATGTGACCCCGAAGGAAGAAGGAAAGAAACGGAAGAAGAAAGAAGTCCCCCCGGAGGAAGAAGAATCTTTGTTTGAGGTCCCTGAAAACTTTAAAAAGTATGAGATAGACGATAGAAGAGTCATGATAAGGATGCCTAAATGAGAGGCACAATCAGGAGAAGCCTATGATAACAAAGAAACCACCAAGAAAATAGTGGTAGCCCTAGAAGAAGGAGAGGAGAGATGTACTTATATAGGACATGACCTGACGGAAGAAGAAGAGCGCGAATTGATAGTCTTGCTAAGAGAATACAGAGATGTGTTCGCTTGGAGCTACAAGGATTTGAGGGGTGTTGACCCAGACATATGCTCACACACAATTCCCATGACCTCAGACGCGAAACCCTCTAAGCAAAAGCCATATACATATAATGATAACTATGCTGCTAAGATCAAAGAAGAGATAGATCGCTTGGTCGAAGCTGGATTCATCTATGAAATTGAGCACACCGAGTGGGTATCCCCCATTGTAGTTATGCCCAAGAAGAATGGAAAGCTACGCGTATGCATTAACTTGAAAAAGGTCAATGCAGCCACAATTCGAGGTAACTATCCGCTTCCTATCACAGAACATCTCTTAGAAAGAGTAGCACGCAAGGAAGTGTACAGCTTCCTTGATGGATTTTCGGGCTACAATCAAGTAGCCATAGCTCCAGAAGATCAGCATAAGACAACTTTTTCCACAGAGTGGGGCATATTTGCTTTTTGGGTAATGCCATTCGGGCTGACCAATGCCCCTGCAACCTTCCAAAGATTGATGTGTCACGTGTTTAAAGACTTCCTGAGGAAGAATTTAGAGGTCTATGTTGATGATCTCTGTGCTCATTCCAACATTAGACAGACACATGTACCTGAACTCAGACAAATCTGTGACAAGTGTAGAGAGTATCAAGTCTACCTGAACCCAGAAAAGTGTGTTTTCATGGTCAGGCAAGGCAAGATTCTAGGACACATAGTGTCAAAGAATGGCATATCCACCGATGAAGAGAAGGTAAGAGCCATAGCCGAGTTACCTAGGCCAAAGAATGTCAAGGAAGTACAAGCTTTCATGGGGCATTGTGGTTATTACCGACGGTTTATGCACATGTATGCCATCATAGCAAAGCCTCTGTATGGACTTTTGACTAACTTCGAGTGGACTAATGAGTGTGAGGACTCCTTCAATGAGCTCAAAAGAAGATTGTGTTCAGCACCAATCTTGACCACCCCAGATTGGAATAAGCAATTTCATGTTCACGTGGATGCATCCAATTATGCTATTGGATGTGTGCTTGCACAACCTACAGGTGAAGGTAATATGGACCTTCCAATTGCCTATGCCAGTAGACAATTGAATGCAGCTGAACGAAACTATACCACCACTGAACGAGAGGGATTAGGCATGGTATATGCAGTTAAAAAGTTTAGACACTATTTGCTTGCAAATAAGTTTAAATTTTTTACCGATCATCAGGCATATTGTACTTGGTAAACAAACCATGCAATACCGGTAGATTAGTAAGATGGTTTCTCTTGCTAATGGAATACGACTTTGAGGTTGTGGTGAGGAAAGGGAAGACTCACTTGAGAGTAGACCACCTCTCTAGGCTCACATCTGGAGAAGCCGCACAAGGAGTATCAGATGACCTTCTTGATGCTTACTTGTTTAATTTGGAAGTTGTACCTCAGTGGGCTAAGCCATTAGTACCAGTACTGACCTACGGGCCTAATCACCCAGTCATAAACACTCAAGATAGAGAGGTACTAAAAGCCCAGAAGTACCATATCATGGCAAGAAGCATGTACAAATAGACAGATCAAGGGATATTGGCTTGTTGTGTGGAAGAGGACGAGTACGCAAAATGGTTGCAATTAGCACATGTAGGTGCATTAGAGCAACACTACTCAAAGCAAAGAACTTTACAGACACTTAGGAGATTCGGAGTGCATTGGCCTACTATGGAAGCCGATGTCCAAAATTTGTGCAAGGAATGCCCAATCTGTTGCACTAAACCACCTGTGGAACATGCCACTCTATATCAAGTGTCCATAGTGCCAGATTGGAGTGAACCATTAGTAGATTTCCTGAGGACGAGAACATTCCCTCAAGATATGGCACTGGCCAGACGAAGAAGTCTAGAACAAGAAGCCCTAGATTACTCACTCATTGGTGATAATCTATATAAGCGTGGTAAAGATGGTTACCTAAGACTATGCGTCCATGAGAGCGAATATCTCAAGATCTTGGAAGCCGCTCACCAAGGTGTAGCAGGAGGACACTTTGGACCAGATCGGGTGATCAAGGCAATACTATTTGCGGGCTTCTGGTGGCCGACCCTTCACATGGATGCACATACCTATGTGAAGTGGTGTGATGTCTGTCAGCAAACTCAGTATCCTATATGCAAAGATGAGATGCCACTGAAACCTATGATGGGTGGACGTGCATTCTCTAAGTGGGGAATAGACTTTGTAGGTCCTATTAATCCCCCAGCCAAGGGTTCACATGCTGAATATATCATTGTGGCCACAGACTATTTAACCAAGTGGGTAGAAGTGAAAGCTACCACAAAGAACGATGCTCAGACGACTGCTAAGTTCTTATTTGAGAATGTGTTCACTAGATACGGGCTACCCATAGAGCTAGTAAGCGATAGAGGCACCCACTTCTTGAATGAAGTTATTGAAAATCTTCTCCAAGAATTCTTGGTAGTACATAAGAAGTCTGCCCCCTATCACCCACAAGCTAATGGCCAGGCTGAGAGCACAAATAAGATCATATGCGATGTGTTGACTAAATTGGTAAATAATAAACGCTCTGATTGGGACAAACATCTACACCATGCTGTTTGGGCATACCGAGTGGCCTATAAAACGGTACTCCAGGCCACACCCTTTCAGATGGTATTTGGCCAAAATGTGGTGCTACCTCTGGACTTCTTGATTCCCACATTGAGAGTAGCACAGGAGCATGAGTGGACGGGCCATGAACTCTCTTCAAGAGTTTTTGACCTCGAACGATTAGGTGAAACAAGACTAAGAGCTGCAGTAGGAATATATGAAGCTAAGAAAAGGCAGAAGGCGTATTTTGATGCCCATGTGAAGGATAAAGGATTGAAAGCAGGGGACCTAGTTTTAGTCTACACTTTGAAGCAACATGCAAGAAAATTAGAGAAACGTGGCTATGGACCTATGATCATAAATAGGATCTCAACGAGTGGAGCAGTACAACTAGCCACCTTAGAAGGTGATATTCTTCCGAGCTACATCAGCGGGTGCAGAGTCAAGTTGTATCAGGAACCTCTCACAGAATTGTAACGGGGACAAAAAGTGTTCTATCTTGTCCATTACAATATTAACGCATGATTCTATATTCTCACAGAACCAGCAAGCAAGCAATAACAATGGCAGAAGCAGGAGGCACCAGTTCCCAGGCAGGGTCTAGCGCACAGATTATGGACATTGAAACCCTCCTCCTTGAACCACCACTCACCAAGAGGCCTCAAGAACTTCAAGCGGTGCATGTGCTCCCTATTCAGGACCCTCCTCAGGGACACACTTCTCAAGTGGGGAAACACGCTCATTGGTTTAGTGATGTCGCAGGGCCATTGGGTGATGGCACCTACTTCTGGGAAGCAGAAATTGAGTTCAATGGCAAATGGGGACGCTACCCTTTCTTCACTCGCGAATTTGAGAACTATCAGAATGCAGAAGTGATGCGATCGGTTTGGACCAAAGAAGGATTGGAAAGCTATTTCAGAGCACATTTGCCTAAGCCAGATTTCCTACGTTGCTCCTATTTTATCAGTACCATCACTCCTAGCAGGGCCAAGGGAGGCGATAGTACTTTTGTGCTACCCTCACTATTGCCAGGCCACGAACTCAAGAGATTCAAACTGACCCTCAATTTGGTACGGGCAGCATTGAACATGCAAGGAATGCATATTCCCACTGAGAAAGAAACAATGGTTCCAGGAAGGATGAAGCATAAAGATCTCAACAAATTGAAGGACATGGTAGCAATGAAACCTACCATTGCTCTCCACTTACGAACTATTATGCAACATTTTGCTTTTCCTGCCCAAGAACGATTCACTATGCCACCAAAAAAGATATGGTTCAGCTTGTACTTGGCGGAGACAGAGAATCTCACCATCAACATACCACACTGGATCATCGATCAAATACACCTAGCCCATCAACGATGGAATAAGAAACAGAAAAATGTACTTCATGGATGTTGTGCTCTCACAAGAATAATTTACAGGTGCTTAGCGTACGACGTGCCCATTCAAAGAGCACTAGTATGGTCCAGGGCCCAAGAATTCCAAAGACGACTATCAACGGCGGGCCCTCCATCGAAGAAGATGAGAGGGGGAGTTCAATTACCATGCGCTCAACCAAGGGGAGCCACTACCATACCAGAGGTGACCCCTCCACAAACGAGGTGTGTTCGACCATTTACCATTTGCCTACCCAGACCAAGTGCAGAAGGACCCAACCTGGTGTTCCCTCCGATTCCATCGGACTTGGAGTTCCCTCAAGGTTACACCCTTGCTGATTTGACAGATGAAGAAATTGCCCGTTTGATCAATGAGTCTAACCTAGAGACAGAAGCAGAGCAGACCCAAGGACAACAACCCACAACTACAACTTCAGCCCCAACCCAACCGGGAGTAGTAGAAGTAGAAGGGGATGAAGAAGAGACAAAAGAACAAGAGGCAAACGAGGAGTATGATCAAGAATATGAAGAACTTTCAGAACTAGCAAGTGCCCTGGCATACTCGGCCCAAGTAAAAAGATTATACGAAACCATGAAGCGGGTCCAAGAGCAGCACAAACTATCGCTCGAGACAGGAAAGATGATCATGAGCCAAATGTTAGTCGAGGAAGGTGTGGATGACATGTTTATCGAATCAATGAACTTGCACGCTGATGCAGTAGGCTTAGATGAGGTTGTTCATGCAGCCATGACTTATATTCATCAATTTGAGAAACGAGTGCCTACCCGTCCCATGCGATCTGGCAAACAAATCCACATCAATGTATCAAAACTAGGAGGTAACACACAAACAGAAGAACATCAGGAGGAACCACTCTCACCACCCACATCATCTCTCACTACACAAGTCACCTCACCACCTGGCACTACCACGCCTATTTCTGCCATTACCACAGTCATCATGGGAATTCCCCTCTCCCCCAGCATCCAATTCGGAGGAGTTACCATGCCCACTTTCACAACACTCTTCACAAATATCACATCCACCCCACCCACTGTTCCCATCTACACAGTCACACACACGTTCAACACAATGGAAACATCACCAGCCACAACACCACTCCCACCCCCCATGCAACCTCAATCTCCCATACCCCCTCCACCTACCTCACCACTTGACTCCACAACATTCACAACTCCCTTCCCCTTCCCCATTCCCCCTGCATCTTCATCTTTCCCTGCATCGTTTAATGTAAATAGTATATTCATGGCATTACATCAATGCGTGTATCAACTTCAGAGTGAGTATCAGGCTCTCGAAGACCGTCATCATCAACTGACTACGAATCATCAACAACTACAAAGATGGCTTACACTTATAGAAGAAGAAAATGCAGACCTCAATCAACGTTACACCACTCTCGAGCAAGCTCATCAAACCCTCTTGGAGACACCCCAACCATCACAAGAGCTAGGTGTCAAACAGCTCGAAGCCTTACTAGAGGTCTACCAAACAGATAATCTGAGAGTCTGGCGAAATTTGACTCTACTCAGAAAACACATGGCTACAGCCCTTGAAGAAAACAAGCGTCTACAGAAGCAAAATGAAGAAAACCTGGAAGCTGCCATGGAAGGCTCTCCCCATGAAATCGACCCAGAACAATTCAAAGCAGTTCCGTCAGAAACAATGAAAACAATCTTGGAAAGCTATGCTGATTTATTAGAAGCACATGACGATTTGGAAAGGGAACGGGATGAGCTACGTCACCAGCTCAGGGAACAGGAGGCACAACCCAAAGTCATAGAAACGACCTCGACTTCAGCAGAAGTAAAGGCATTAACAGAGCAGGTGGCGGAACTGTAGAAGAAGTTACTGGAATATGAAAGACAGCCCTCTCTAGTGGTAGAACGACAGCCAGATGAATTGGTACCCATTGAGGTGGACGAAACGTATGAGGAACCATATGTTCCTATGCCGATGCCAGGTGGTCAGCAAACCTCAGAAGGAATGGACACCTTGGAAGTCGAAGTACCCGAATGGCTCCAGACACTAGAAAAAACAACGACAACCCATGAAGATCGAGTGGCAATCCAAATCCAATCAATGGCCAAATTAGAAGACACCATCATAAAGTTGGAATATTTCCGCAGTATGTCTCATCATAGATGGATCGGCACCAACGACGATCAGTATGTGCCATACTGTGTACTCCTGGCAGATTACAACGCGGAGATCCAACGCCGATGTGGCAAACCTCCAACTTTCGCCACACAATTTGGACCCGATGATATCCCAGAGAGTGCTAAAAAAGGATCCATTCATCAACCCACCTGGAGGATCCGTCTTCTCGAGACCTACCCAGAGATGGTTCGTACTTGGACTAACATGCCACTCTTTATTAAATACAATCCCTGTTATGTTCCAGTCTTCCGCAGACGCACCTGGCCCGAGTTTACCATTGCTGTCAAGAACATCAAAGGCTGTGCAAAGTGGTTAAATTATGTTTATCTAGCACCTCCACAAGGACCTCCCACTGTGAATTATATGATTTCTACCATCCGTCACTGGAGCATTCGACTACGGAATACCCCCGATGTGATGGCCCAAATGTGCATGAAAATCTTTAAATTAATGCTGATCACATTCAGGACATTCAAGAATATTAAAGACCCCCACTTCTCAGGAGTTGGCTTTCTTACAGGCAACCAAGATCTGGTATATGACATGAGAACCACCCCATCAATAGAGGTAATATATGCTTGGCACGCCAGAATCAAGTACCTCCCAGCTTGCTTTAAACAAACATTCGAGGAGATGTTCGTAACAGGATTCTGGGAATATCACTCAGAAATATCTGTACCCAGGCCCTCACATCTCCTCCACTTATTTGCTGTGGAAAGAACCATCCATTCAGAACAATTGCGGGTGCCACATCCGGACGTCTCAGGACTAGTGAATTGGGATGCATTGTTAACAGACCTAGCACGGGGGCTACGATTAGAAGAACACCACCTCGCTGCCGATGTTGTTCAATATTATGTCCAACGCACAGCTAGACAAGGGTCTGTCAGAGACAACAGACGCGAGAGAGGGGGGGGGTGTTGGCAGTAGTCAAGGAATTGAAGGAGTCACAAGACAAGGAAGCCTACGTAGGGAGTCGGAGCAAAGAGAAAGCACAAGCAGACACAGTAGTCAAAGAAGATCTGGCAAGTTAGCCATTTAAATTTTTCAAGCATCAAAGAGTTGGGCACACAAAAAGAAGGAGCAAGTAGGGAGCTCCAAGAAATGTATGTCAAAATGTTAGAAGAAATCCCTACAAAAATAGTGATTTTCATCACTAAAAACCATTGTAAATACCATTTCATATTTTTGTAGCTCCATTTTGTGCAAGCCAAGGAGTTCTTGAGCTTGAGGATCTTTAGAAGTACCTACCTATCAGTTTTCACATTTTTTAGACTCCGTTTGAACCTCCAAATAGGGTAGAGAACCTAATTCTTAACTAGGCCAGACACTAGGTCTGGACAAGGCCAAAACCTAGTCAAAAACTATAAATAGAGCTAGAGAGCTCGTTCTTCAGGTTAGCTTGTAATTGATTTGAACTTGTATGAGTTTTTTGAAAGTAATCTAAAGAACTTCATTGCTTCTCACTCTTTGTCCTACCTTGTGTGCGTGTGTGTGTGTATGTGTGTGCATGTTCGTGTGCTTCTCACTCACGCACTTGTGCCTTCACTTGCTCGAGGTCATCATACCATCCTCACGTCTTCCCGGATTGACATTAAAGGAGGTTCTACTCATCACTGAGCTACAACAGTGCATATTTGCAGTAGACTCAGATGTCTGGTACTTTGACAGTGGGGCGACCAAACATATTACCTCACAACACAGTTTCTTCTCTTCACTCGAGCCTCCCCCTATAGGGGATATTGTTACATGTGCCAACAACTCCTCTTATCCTATTATGGGAGTTGGGAAGTGTTGGAGTTAGACGTCTGTGGAAGCACGCGAACAACACAAGGAAGAAGAAGAAGCTTGGAGCACAAACACACAATACTGAGTGTATTACTAGAGAATGTACAAAGATAAGTAGCCCATTAGGGCAATAGGCGTATATACAAGCCAGGGGAAAAAACCCTCCTAAAGAGGGAAAAAAATGCCCCGATGGTCCAAGTGTGTTCACACACATCACTACCTAAATATATCAACAAATCCCCCCTGGGAGTGATGTGGTGAACAAGGAGCTTGCACTCATGTATAAGGAAGTGCCAAGCTATGTGGAAATCACTCCACAAAAAGAAGTAAGCCCAAAGCTTTGCAGAAAGCTTCAAACTTCTCCCTAGATAGAGCCTTCGTGAAAAGGTCTGCAATGTTCTCTTGCGTGGGCACATATGTCAAGCTAATCTCCCTAGCAGAGAACCTCTCCCTGACATAGTGATAATGCACCTCAATGTGCTTAGTGCGAGCATGGAACACAGGGTTCCTCGCAAACTGCCAATGCGCTCTGACTGTCAGTGAAGATGGTGGTGGCAGAAGACTGACCAACACCCAAATCAGCCATAAGGCGTCTGAGCCACACACACTCAACAGTAGCTGTGAAAGCTTCCCTATACTCAGCCTCACAACTGAAAGTGGCCACAGTAGGCTGCTTCTTGCTCAACCAAGATATACATGAGCTACCAAGCATGAAGCAAAAGCCACTAGTGGACACACGAGTGTCATAGCAACCAGCCCAATCAGAGTCAGAAAAAGCATGCAAATCTGGCGGTAGTGATCCCCCCTTGGGATAAAACAACCCAAGTAGCCGAGTACCACTCAAGTAGCGAAAGATGCGCTTAACCGCTTGCCAATGCTTGACTCCTGGGCAATGCATAAATCTACTCATCTGTGAGACAGGAAACTGAATATCTGGCCAAGTAATGCACAAGTAAATCAAGCATCCAACAGCCTGTTGATAGAGAACAACATCAAATGCATCTCCAACATCATGAAGACTCAATCGTAAACCTGTCTCCATAGGAGTGGCAATAGGCTTACAGTCTTCAAGGCCAAAACGCTGAAATAATGTGTCAATATATTTCATTTGACACAAAGCCATTCCACCATCAACTTCCATAAACTGAATGCCCAAATAGTGATGCAAATGCCCCAAATCAGACATCTCAAATGAGGCATGCAAACCAGCCTTGAAATCAACAATATGCTTCTCAATAGGACCAATGAGCAGCATGTCGTCAACATAGACAACAATGATTAGAAGCACATCATTAGCACACTTAACATATAAGGTGCTTTCAGTTGGACTATTCTCAAAACCATGTGCAACCAGATAGGCATGTATCTTCTCATACCAAGCACGTGGTGCTTGCTTTAAACCATATAATGCCTTCTTTAACCTGCACACCTGGTTTTCATGCCCTTTCTGCACAAAGCCACGGGGCTAAAAAACATACACTTCTTCATGCAAGTCACCATTCAGAAATGTTGTTTTAATGTCCAACTAATGTACATTCCAACCATTCAGTTTGGTGTCTCACAGATGAGCAGGTTTATGCATTGCCGAGGAGTCAAGCATTGGCACGAGGTTAAGCACATCTTTTGCTACTTGAGTGGTACTCGGCTACTTGGGTTGTTTTATCCACAAGGGGGGATCACTACCGCCAGATTTGCATGCTTTTTTAACTCTGATTGGGCTGGTGGCTATGACACTCGTGTGTCCTCTAGTGGCTTTTGCTTCATGCTTGGTAGCTCATGTATATCTTGGTTGAGCAAGAAGCAGCCTACTGTGGCCACTTCCAATTGTGAGGCTAAGTATAGGGTAGCTTTCACAGCGACTATTGAGTGTGTGTGGCTCAGACGCCTTATGACTGATTTGGGTCTTGGTTAGTCTTTTGCCACCACCATGTTCACTGACAATCAGAGTGCATTGGCAGTTGCGAAGAACCCTGTGTTCCATGCTCGCACTAAGAACATTGAGGTGCATTATCATTATGTCAGGGAGAGGTTCTTTGCTGGGGAGATCAACTTGGCATATGTGCCCACGCAGGAGAACATTGAAGACCTTTTCACGAAGGCTCTACCTAGGGAGAAGTTTGAAACTTTCCGCAAAGCTTTGGGATTACTTCCTTTTGTGGAGTGATTTCCACATAGCTTGGCACTTCCTTATACATGAGTGCCAAATCCTTGTTCACCGCATCACTCCTAGGGGGATTTGTTGATATATTTAGATAGTGATGTGTGTGAACACACTAGGACCGCCGGGGCACTTTTTTCCCTCTTTAGGAGGTTTTTTTCCCCTGCCTTGTATATATGCCTATTGCCCTAATGGGCTACTTATCTTTGTACATTCTCTAGTAATACATTTAGTATTGTGTGTTGAGCTCCAAGCTTCTTCTTCTTCCTTGTGTTGTTCGCGTACTTCCGCAGACTTCTAACTCCAACACTCACCAAGATTCTTTTCTTCAATAATCAACATGGACACCAGATCAGCAAAATTTAGAATATTTTCCTTGGCTTGAATAGATGTTCTGAACTACTTATATGCAGCTCCTAAACCGCAAAGGCACACTTCCACCTTATCATCATCATCTACATTCACGCCAATAGATGCAAGTGACTCACATATGCTTTTGATTTTCAAGGTGTAGTCACTTACCGACATGCCCTTTTTCTCCTATTTGTTTTCTTGCTAGCTCACTCATTCACGGCATTATGATTTTCCTTATATACTGTTCTTTATATATTGCACTTGTTGTATTGTTGTTGTTTAGGTCATTATTGTACATTGCTTTTATGTAATAGAAGAAGAATAAGAAGATCATTCTTCCTTGCCTCAATCTGTGTGTGTACTCCTCTTTGATTGTAAGTGTGTGTGTGTGTGAGCTCTCTTCCTTATCTCCTTCCTCGTGACATGGTAACAGAGCGAGAGCGGCTGTAGAGAGCTTGTGAAGAAGGCCGATGGTGAAGAGTATGCGAGAAGGCATGGAGAAAGTGCAATTCACAAACGACCTCAGATTGCTATGAAAATTGGCATGAAGGTAGAAGACCTCAAAATATTTTTGAGATTTATCCCTTTAGGATCACTCGTTTTTGTCAGATATATGTTTCGGAGCCATCTCGACCTTTGTTTTGAGCCCGTAACATGGAGCCCACAAAAAAACTAGGTCAATTTGCAAAATTGTAACTTGCATCCTATTCGACAACACTCATACATTCTAGGTAAAAAATTTCAAGCGATTTCGTGTACTCTTGATACATGAAAATTGTGCATTTCAGAGATCAAACTGTCACATCATAGTGCGACAGTGTTCAAGCAGTACTGCTTGTAGTGTTGTAAATTGTTATAGAAATGGCAAACACGGATGGAATGAGTCAGCATATGAGCAATAATTGGACAAGAACAACTTCCATGCTTGGAGATTTAGAATGACGAATTTCTTGATGGGAAAAGGCTACTGGAAGTACATCGAAGGAGAGAACGAAAATGCTCTGCAATTACTAGAGAGCAATCAGATTGTGGATCAATTAAGAGCATATGAGGAATGGAATCAAGGAGCATGAAAGGTAATGTATTGGCTATCTATTAGCATATAGGATATCATGATTGGGCACATACAGGATGCCAAAACTCTGAAAGAGGCTTGGAATAGCTTGGTCACATTGTATGAGACCAATACAAAGGCACAAAAATTGCAACTCAAGAACGAGATGTCAGAGAAATGAAAAGGTGATATGTGTCATCTTGGATCATCACATGTTGATCTTGATATCTCAACAATATATACTCAATAATCCACTCTCAAGTGACCACAAATGATCCATGGTGCTCTAAGTTGTAAGGCCCCCATTATGAGGAGAAGCCATTGTGAGATCCTAGACATTTGTGCAACCCTAACTTTGGAGTTAAATGAGGTCTATGTGCGGACATTGATGATAATAGATAATCTTTGTGAGCCTAGCATTAGGTTAGCTAGGGCGTAAGTTTCAGGGTCATTGGGTTTCCATTCAAGGTGAAAATAAAGACCTTGTGGTGCCATACAGTTTCCCCATAGAACCTTAATGGGGG
>CM035415.1:101941023-101943523 GCA_020310875.1 Ceratopteris richardii
TGCAAGTTTGGATCGGGTGGGAGTGAGGGATGGACATGTAACCTATGTGGTTACAAAGGGGGAAGTGAGGAAGATCGTATCAAAGCCCACCTTGCGAAATTTAATGGTTTGGGCATTGAAGCATGCAAGGTGTCAATTCAAGGATGAGCTTCTTGAGCGGGTAGCTTAGAGGAAAGCCAAAAAGTATCCACGGAGCTCTCTGCTCACCTCCATGTCTATGAGCTCATGTGATCCACATGATGCTCCCTCTAGTGGAGGGGATGATGAGCATGGAGATGATACTATCCATCTTGAGGATGAGACTCAACCATCGATGAAGGAAGCTCGAGGATCACTTTCTTCATCGTCTGTACGTGCGGGTTTCGAGAGGCAACTGGAGCTAGAGGGATATCGATGGAGCGGTCCTTCATATGAGGAGTTTGAGGACTAGTGAGCTATGCAAAACAAAGGATATAGTGGAGAAGAAGTTAGAGCCCATGAAGGGCACATGGGAGAAGTATGGATGCACTATTATGTGTGATGTATGGACAAACATGAGAAAAAGGAATGTATATGCATTGTTGCAAAGGCTTTTCATTCAGTGTGGCCTCTCTTTTAATGTTGCACACACATACTCATGGAAGGAAGCCATGGAGTTAGTGAGCACATTGGGATATCGATGGAGCGGTTCTTCATATGAGGAGTTTGAGGACTAGTGAGCTGCACAAAACAAGGATATAGTGGAGAAGAAGTTAGAGCCCATGAAGGGCACATGGGAGAAGTATGGATGCACTATTATGTGTGATGGATGAACAGACATCAGAAAAAGGAATGTATATGCATTGTTGCAAAGGCACTATGTTCCTTCATGCCATTGATGGATCACAAGCTCGACTTACAGTACATGTATGAACAACCGAAATTTCAAGTTTTAATTTTAAGATATGCATTTACATATGCCATATATATGCATTATTTATGTACATGACACATGCACATTGCATATATATTGAATTATGTAATATGTAATACGTATGTACTATCATCTATGTATCATCATCCATGCAATGTGCATTCATGGAAATTATTGCATAGTCAATTGTTGCATCATGCATGGAGCATGTGCCATGCATGATGCATGATGCATGATGCATGTGCCATGCATCTACTATGTAATGTGTAGAGATTTTTCATCTATGGTTGATTTGGTGTAATTTTTTTGTCTCACTAGTGAGTCTATATATGGTCATATCTGCCAAGCTATTTTGGATATTGGTCAAAAGAATGTTGTGTAGGTCATTAGCGACAATGGGAGTAGGTGTGTGCCCATGGGCAGATTGTTAGAGACAGAGTTTCCCTCCATTGTGTGGACCCCATGTGCTGCACATAGCAATGATCTTTTGATAGAGGATCTTGGAAAGATTCCTTGGATTCATTCTATTTTTTCCACATGCCATAAGATGGTCTCTTGTTCACAAAGAGACCAAAACTATTAGCTATTTTCAGATCATTCAGTGAGTTGGATATGCTAAAGCCTGCAAAGATCAGATTCACTTACATGTGCATAGTGATGGAGAGACCACTTCTGGTGTGGCTATCTTTGATGAAGACTGTTGTATCTATAGAGAGCATTGCTTGGGATGGACACACTACCCCAGAGCTGATTTTGTACGGATTTTGTGTTTGTCAGATTTTATTTATTTATTTATTTATTTTTGGGATGTAGAGGCACTTCTGCGTGCCATTATTACATCCATTATATTTAGTTCTTCGCATAGTTGATATGGAGGGGAGTGCATTGGACTTATCTATCTGTGGATTGAGACTAGACGGCGGCATCAACGATTTGGAATAATTTTCCATGTGGCATTCACTCATTGGTAGTTGCAAGTAGAAAAATGTTCCGGATGTAGACAATTCTGTGACTCCCTCCCGCCCTCTCCGAGAACAAAGTCTAGCATTGCGGAACTTGTCGATTCAATGGCGAGGATCACTTTTCTCCAAAATTGAACGGCTTTAGTAGTTTTTTATTTTCATTTAGTTCCGCCTTGTGTGAATTGGAAGGTTGGAGGAAAAGAACTTAAATTTAAAAAATGCTATGTACCGCCGGTATAGTGTGAAACGACCCTATGAGTTCATGGATCGAGTTGGTGAGGCCCTTTCACGTTGCTCATAATTGACATTGGAAAGGTATTTATTAAGTTACTACTTGTTACTTTGAAATTTTGACACTTAAAGCTCTTATTATCTTAAAACTTAGCCTCTAAAATTTTATAAATTTTTTGTCTATAGGATTGAGAAGCTTAAAGCTGTGTTGAGGGATCGATGGGATCCGTTTCATTGCCTGATTCATGGGATGGCACACTTATTGCATTCCTTATGGAGATCGGAGCAGTCTGTTGTGGATGACGAGCTCTTGAGATGGAACATACATACACACACACATATATATATATATATATATATATATATATATATATATATATATATATATATAGATATAGACATAGGCTTTATCCAT
>CM035415.1:101948523-102083523 GCA_020310875.1 Ceratopteris richardii
GTGGTTCACTCCCCCCAGATACAAGTCAATGGCGTGGTCAATCTGCCTAGGTGGAGGTATACCAAGCAGGTCTTCTAGAAATACATCTATATATTCTTTCAAAAGATTTTCTACATTATTTGGAAGATTTTCATCATTATCTTCCTCACACAGATTGTTCACATACATGAGAAATGCTCTACAACCATTACATATACCTTTAATTATCTGTGTAGTAGAAATGAGGATAGGCTTATGATTATATGCGTCACTTAAGAATGTGGATAGATTCATCGTCTAGGCTTAAAGTGATTGTTCTTTGTTTCTCAATTGTTGCAGAATTTTGGACTCTCCAGTCCATGCTTATAATTGCATCACTCTGTTTCGTTTCAATCACATGGAAACTTCCAAAAAAACAAACTATCAGAAAAAGTAAAAAGTAAATGTAAGGTTTTCAATGTATCCTTTTGTATAGTGTAGTTGTCCATTGGCCATCTCCATAGGTCTTGTTATCTACATATTTAGGGGTATCCTTAAATTCTGTACCAATTTGAAGGATAGAAAACAATGCGTACTACCCGAATCGTTTAGAAATCTGATTTTATGCGTAGAAATCATACCCGTAATCGAAATTAGAGAAGACACTGGGAAAGGATTAGCCACACCACTAACCTCCAATGCATATTTGTGATGGCGTAGAAAGTTTTCTTTATACTCTCAACAGACAAGCTATGCTTTTCATTGTCTTGTTGTCGAAAATTGTAGAACTCCATCTTCTTCCCCATATGGTAGTGTGGAGAACAATAATGTTTTTCTGCTTGCTCTCTAAATTCTTTCCATAGAATTGGACCAGAACGTGTCCAAGTCTGTATATAGGACTTCCACCATAGCTTTGCAATGCCACGCAGGTGTAGATCCAAACTTTTGCCTTAGACTTCTCACTGAATTGTCGAAGATCAAAGAAATCCTCTAGCTCTTTAATCCATGCCTCCAAAGTCCAGATCTGTGCCGCTCTTCTTCTCACCATCAAAATCGTTCAATTTTGCTTTCTGAAGACTTGGTTGATGGCAAACTCACCCGCCTCCATATCTTCATAATTGCATTTCTGTCTTCCTCTAGGCATACTAGATGTACCTGCATCTTCATCCAGTTCATCATTCAACTCCACGAACACATTTGTGGTGCCTTCTAGTTGTTTTGTGCCTCATTCTTTGTGTAATTCTCCAAGAAGCTTTTGAATAAGCTCGTCTTGCTCATTAATCTTTTGTGTCGAACCTTCCATCATTGTTCAGGATCGTTTTTGCTTTGATACCACTTGTAGCACTTCCTCAATCACAAGCTATGCGCAATC
This sequence comes from Ceratopteris richardii, assembly GCA_020310875.1. Classification (NCBI taxonomy): domain Eukaryota; kingdom Viridiplantae; phylum Streptophyta; class Polypodiopsida; order Polypodiales; family Pteridaceae; genus Ceratopteris; species Ceratopteris richardii. The sequence goes on from CM035415.1 coordinate 101,949,854, forward strand.
ACGAGCTTTTGGTCACTCAAGAATAGTAGAAGAGAGAAAAACAAAACTTGCACAAGATAAGAGAAAATTCGACGCGGAAGAGTAGACAAGATATGATCGAGAGAAAGAGAAGTTCTGGTATTATAGATTTGAATCAATTGGATACATTAGCTTTGGAAAATAGCTTCTTGACGAAGCCTCGACCATCCCTGAGCTATCACAATGTCATTCACACTCTCACTCTCACTCTCACTCACTCTCACTCTCACTCTCACTCTCTCTCTCTCTCTCACTCTCACTCTCACTCTCACTCTCACTCTCACTCTCACTCTCACTCTCACTCTCACTCTCACTCTCACTCTCACTCTCACTCTCACTCTCACTCTCACTCTCACCCTCACTCTCAATTACAAGGTAATTCTCTGACTTTTGGCTTCCTTCTCATGACGGAGCAAATCCTTTTAAAACATAGTTGATCGTCCCCCAAAGAAATGTGTGATCTATCAAATTTAGAAAAAGTTGGCTCTCCCTAAGTTGCATGTAAAACTTTCGTAAAGGCATGCGTTTATAGTAGTCAAGTCAAAGTCACAAGGGGATGCGTCGTTGGGTCCTAGGAATGTCGGGATGCCATCCTCGAGTGGTTTGGACAAGGAACACTAAAGGGGGATGGTGGACGTTCCCATTGACATATGTGAAACAGGCACACATCCCGGGGATGTGTCTTAGGGAAGCATCTTAGGGATGACCAGCTGTGATGGGACCTGAATGAGGACAGGTGGGGACGGAATCTGAGCATGTGGGAGTTTTTTTTTTTAACTCAAAAATTGAGCTTCAGCTCGGATTTTTGAAGGCTTTTTAAGCTCCTTTTTTGGAGGGCATCTAAAAGCTTCCTAAAGTCTTTTACAAGCATAAGTAGAGCTCATTTTAGCTCATGAACCTCACGAGCTCACTTGCTTCCTTGCATGCAGCCTATGTGCATGTGCCGAATGCTTGAGCTAGCTTACACTTGCATATTCAAGGGTTTTTCTCTAGAGTCTATCCTCTCAACCCTCTCTTCAGCCTTCTCATCTTTTTCCCTTCTCCTCATAGTATTCTCTCCCTCTATGGCTTCTTCATCGCAAACAAGTGGATCAAACACCAAGAGGAGGCATGGTACAAGCAAATGGACATGGTGGGAAGAGGTGGAATCTCCCGTATCCACCGGAGAAGGTGGTGTAAGACCATGGACTTGCAAGCTATGTGGCTACAAACGAACAGGTGGAGCAAACAAGGTGCATGCACACTTACTTCATGAAAGTGGACATGAAGTAAGATTTTGTTCTGCAATCACTTCAGAGAAGAAGCAAGAATTACTCAACAAGCTTGCTATTAGTGATGCCCAAATTCATGCTCGTCGTGCCTCACAAGCTCCCATCAACCCCACATCATTTGTGAGGTCTTCTATGCCATCCACTTCAAGAGCATAATCTTCATCGGCTCTGGTTAATTCTCCTTCTCCTCCTCCTCTTCCTCCTCCTCCTGTTACTCCTACTCCTACTCCTACTCCTACTCCTACTCCTCCTACTCCCTCTTCCACACCATCAAAAATGTCATATGTACGTTAATCACTCAACAAACACTCCATGAAAATTGGAATCCCATATTGAAAAAGGAGGTGGACACGGCACTGGCATGTTTTTTCTACCATGACCACACGGCTTTCAATGGAGCTCGGTAAAAATCTTATCTTGATTCTATTGTTCTGTTTTAAACTTCAAACTTTAAAATTCACTTCCATATGTCATAATCGATTACCTAAAAATCTTTGTTTTACCATTTTCCATAGATCACCATACTTCAAAGACATGGTAAAGAAGATAAGTGAATATGGAGCACACTATGTGCCTCCATCTTTGGAGAGCTTATGCACCACTTTATTGGAGAAAGAGAAGAAGCGTGTTGAAGCCGCATGTGAGAGCATAAAGAAATCATGGGAAAGAAATGGAGCATCATTGCTCGTGGATGGATGGTGTGATGTTCAACGATGCTCTATCCTGTTGGGGTAAAGGTCCTAAATGACCCCCTTATTTGTACACATTTGTATAGGCCTTTTATAAGGCTTAATGTACTCATTATTTATTCTTTTGGCCAAGTTCAATGTGAACTTGGCCAGGTCCTATAAAAGTGAACTCAAATAAACTTAGGGCTCACTTCTTTCTTTAGTGAAGCCCCCAAACAAGCTGCCTCTCTCCAAATTCGAATTTCTCTCTCTCCATCTCTGTCTATCTGCTGCGTGGGCTGCTCCTTGCACCTCAAGCCCTTCTACTCAGCCAAGGGGGGTATTACCACAGCTGCTGCATCACCTGAGCATATCTCCTCAGCTCAATAACTGGTATCAGAGCCTATATTGGGCCTCAAATCTGCTGCGCAGGTTCTCTACAGCAGCATACACTCACCATTTGGCAAAATCATCAAGTTTCATCGCGAAGAAAGTGATTTTTCTTTGATTTTATCGCGAAGAACAGGTGTTTTTCAGCAAAATCTCAAAGTTTCCAGCAAGAACAGGTGTTTTTCAGCAAAATATCAGATTTTCCAGCAAATTTCTGAGTTTTTGCAGGTCTTCTCACTCTCAACTGGGTGAGCACACATAGTGGGAGATACATTTTGCTATAATTTCTATAGTTTCAGCAAAATTGACCTATGTATGAGAAGTTGTGGAGTATTTTGCCATAATTTCTTGTAAAACAGTGGTAAAAATTGGGGCTTTTGCTCCTACATGCATCTAAAGGCTGAGTATTAGCCTTATGTACATTCTTTGAGGTTAAAAACAACAAAATTAGTTGTTTTGAGCATAAATTGGGTTTCTGAAATTCTCTGCGCAGAAAATTCAGAGATCAGTTTTGTGCCCAGAATCACCCCATTTTTGTCCCAAATTGCTCCTGTGACCGTTTGGAGTTGTAGTGCATCATTTTTGGAGGCTCCACTTTGATTTTGGTGCATTTGTCCAAAATTCCAGCAGGTTTTTTCATTGTGCAACTATGGCGTCATCCTCCTGAGATGTGAAGAATCTATTTGAGATTCGACTGTTTGAGGAACAGGTTTTGACTTATGGAAGGAGAGAATTCAGGGAATCCTCTTCTTGAAAGATTGTGATAGGGCATTGGAGGCAGAGAAACCAGAGGACATGTCGGAAGATGCATGGTTTACTTTGAACAAGAAGGCCATTATATACATTAAGATGGCTGTATCCGATGAGATTCTAGTAGATCTCAAAGGTTTGACCACTGCTTTTGAGTTATGGGCAAAACTCAAGGCGACGTATGAAAATACTACGCCTGTTAACCAAGTACACCTGATGCGGAAGCTTGTTGGCATGCAGCTTGATGAGTCCAAGAGTGCAGCTGAACACTTGTCATCGTTTACAGGTACTTTGTCACAGTTGCAGGACTCAGGAATGCCTCCTTTCGATGATAAGCTTAAAGCCATTTTCTTGCTTATGACATTGCCTGACTCTTGGGAGACATTGGTAGTCTCATTGTCCAATAACCCCAACTTGACTTTTGATGGTGTTAGGGGTTCTATTCTTAATGAAGAGATCAGGAGAAAAGCAGGTGGAGAAGGAGGCAGCTCAGCCAACATGGTTAGAGGCAAGACAGATAAGAAGAGTAATTATGCACAGAGGAATAAGAGTAAAAGCAGGGAAAGGGGGAATAGCAACAAAGGCAAAAGCAATGATGTGACATGCTATTAGTGTGGAAGGAAAGGTCACAAGAAACCCGATTGCCGCTATTACAAAGCAGAGCTTGATAGGAAGAAGAATTCTGGAGATAAGAAGAAGGACAGGAAAGAAGACAAGACTGATGCACAGGACAGCCAAAAGGACAAGGAGAAGGCCAATGTGGCTTCTAGTGTAGTCATAGAGGAGCTGTCAGATGCAGAGGACATTTTATGCGCTACTTTCTCAGCTGATGACACTCATGCATTTGATCCTTCTCTAACTGTTCATGCACAGGACATGTCAATCACTAAGAGTGATGTCATAGATGCTTTGCTGACCGTCAATGATGCATTGGCCCAGACTTGGATAGTAGATTCTGGTGCTTCATTCCATGTGACTCCTATCAAGGAGTGTTTTTCTACTTTTATTGCAGGCAGCCATGGCCATGTATACCTTGGAAACAATCATGCATGTTCCATTGAGGGTATTGGCACAGTGCATTATGTACCAGGGATCAAGAAGAGCTTGCTTTCTGTGGGTCAAATGGATTTGCATGGTTATAGCATTCTTTTTGAGAAAGGATCATGGAAAATGACTAAAGGTTCAAGGCTGATTGTGAAAGGCACAAAGAAGGGAACTCTCTATTGCTTGCATGGAAAGGCCTTATCAGGCAAGTTCATTGCTTTGGCTGAAGTTCACTCCCATATGGAGTTGTGGCATAAGAGACTTGGCCATATGAGCCAAAAGGGTCTCACTAGGCTTTGTAACTTAAAGAAGCTTGATGCTAAAGGCACAAAGCTTGACTTTTGTAATGAATGTCAATATGGAAAGCAAGTAAAACGTTCCTTTTATTCTGGTGTGTCTCGTAAGTCTTGTGTACTTGATCTTGTTCATTCTGATGTATGTAGCATGCCCACCAAATCTATGGGCGGTGCTTTATATTTCATCTCCTTTGTTGATGATTTTTCTAGAAAAATTTGGGTTCAATTGCTTAAATCAAAGGATGAAGCATTTGCTGCGTTTAAGCGTTTTCATGCATTTGTGACCACCCAAACAGGTAGAAAGCTGAAATGCTTGCGTACGGACAATGGTGGTGAGTATACAAGTGCTGAATTTCAGAAATTTTGTGAAAATTTGGGCATTAAGAGGGAGCTTACTGTTCCATACAGCCCCTCTTCTAATGGTGTGGCTGAACGTTACAATAGGACACTTTGTGAGAGGGTGAGATGCATGCTGTCCACAGCTAATCTCCCTCATGGATTTTGGGGAGAGGCACTCAAAACTGCAGTACATGTGTGCAATAGATCCCCTCATATGTCTTTAAAAGGTGACATCCCTGAAGAGGTTTGGTCTGGCAAACCTCCTTCATATGATCACTTACGTGTCTTTGGCTGCGAGGCGTTTGTGCATATAAGGCTTGAGCTGAGAAACAAGCTTGATGCTAAGTCCATTAAAGGCCTCTTCATGGGATATGGTGAAGAAGGTGAAATGGGCTACAGGATTTGGATACCTCAGCTCAAGAAGGTCGAACGCAGCTGGGATGTTGTTTTTAATGAGGCAAGGCTGCTTCAAAACAATTGTGTCTCAAAAGATAACCATAAAAGGGTAAGATTTCAGCATGACCAGCCACCTGTTAGGTCCAATTTTGACCCTCAGGATGCACCACAAAGGACTGAAAATGTTGACGATCCAGTGGTTTTTGAGCCAGAAGATGTTGGACAGCAAAATGAGGCTCCTGAAGGGCATATGCAGCCGAATAATAATGCTGAAAATGGTGTTGGAAACAATGGACAGCAGCATAATAATAATGATTTGATCATACCACCTGATGTAGACCCATTGCCTGACAATGTGGATCATTGGGTGAGAAGATCTACTCGTCTTAGAAGGAATGTGAGTAGATTTGATCCTTCATTGCATTACATTTTGTTGACAGATGAAGGTGAGCCTTTCACATACAAAGAGGCAAAGGCATGTGAACACAGCAGCAAGTGGGAGCTTGCTATGCAGGAAGAGATTAAAGCTTTGCATGCTAATGATACTTGGGATTTGGTTGAATTACCCAAAGAAAGGAAAGCCATTCCTAACAAATGGGTGTATAAAATCAAAACAGTTGATGGAAAACCCAAGTACAAAGCAAGGCTGGTTGCAAAGGGATATGCCCAGACCAAAGGCATAGATTTCCAAGAAGTATTCTCTCCTGTGGTGAAGATGACCACTTTGCGAGTGTTATTTGCAATAGTAGCTGCTCTTGATTTGGAATTAGACCAAATGGATGTACATACAGCTTTCTTGCATGGTGATGTTGATGAAGAGCTTTACATGAAACAGCCAGAGGGGTTTGTTATTCCTGGAAAGGAACATTTGGTATGTAAGCTCAATAGAAGCTTGTATGGGCTGAAACAAGCTTCTAGACAATGGTACAAGAAGTTTGATGCTTTCATGCTCAAACAAGGGTATAAAAGAAGCCATGCTGATCACTGTTTGTATACGAAAACTGATGTAGATGGCAGCCCTATTATTCTTGTCTTATATGTTGACGATATGTTGATTGCTGGTAAGAAAAGAGACACCATTGATGCTCTTAAACAGCAGCTGAAATCTGCTTTCTCAATGAAAGACCTTGGGGCAGCAGAGCATGTCCTTGGAGTGAGGATTAGAAGACAAAGGGACGTCGCAGGAAAAATACATTGAAAAGGTGCTGGACAGATTTAACATGGCTGATGCAAAGCCTCTTGGAGTGCCATTGCAGCCATATGTTAAAGTTTCCAAGGAAGATTGTCCCAACACACAAGAAGCAATCAATGACATGCAAAATGTGCCTTATGCTTCAGCTTGTGGCTCACTTATGTATGCTATGGTTGCAACTAGGCCGGACATTGCCCATTCACTGGGAGTTGTGAGCCGGTTTATGGCCAATCCAGGCAAAGCTCATTGGAAAGCAATAAAGTCCATTTTGAGGTACTTAAAGGGGACCAAAAATAAATGCATTTGCTATGGCAAAGACCCATTGGAGCTGAAAGGCTTTTGTGACTCTGACATGGCTGGTGATGTGGATACACATAAATCCACAATTGGATACATATTCACTCTTGCAGGAGGTGTTGTTTCATGGTGCTCAAGGTTGCAAAAGATTGTTGCTTTGTCCACTACAGAGGCTGAATACATTTCAGCCACTGAGGCTTCCAAGGAAGCCATATGGCTGGCACGATTATGCAGTGAGTTTGGCTTGTCAAACAAGGCACCTATGCTTGGCTGTGATAGCCAGAGTGCCATATGTTTGGCAAAGAATGCCATGTTTCATGCACGCACTAAGCATATTGATGTGCGATATCACTTCATTCGAGAAGTGCTTGAGGATAGCCTTATCACACTTGTTAAGGTTCATACATCACAAAATCCTGCAGATGTTCTCACTAAGTGCTTGTCTAAAGCACAACATGAGCTATGTATACAGATGGTGGGAGTCACGTAGCTTAAAGGCGTCATTTATGCCTTTAAGTGGGAGGTTGTTGGGGTAAAGGTCCTAAATGACCCCCTTATTTGTACACATTTGTATAGGCCTTTTATAAGGCTTAATGTACTCATTATTTATTCTTTTGGCCAAGTTCAATGTGAACTTGGCCAGGTCCTATAAAAGTGAACTCAAATAAACTTAGGGCTCACTTCTTTCTTTAGTGAAGCCCCCAAACAAGCTGCCTCTCTCCAAATTCGAATTTCTCTCTCCATCTCTGTCTATCTGCTGCGTGGGCTGCTCCTTGCACCTCAAGCCCTTCTACTCAGCCAAGGGGGGTATTACCACAGCTGCTGCATCACCTGAGCACATCTCCTCAGCTCAACATATCCATGGAGTGGTGGCTTATTCTCGTGGAGAGAGATACTTCATCTCTTCACATGATGCATCTGAGACAAGGAAGTCAGCTGATATACTTGCGGAAGAGTGGGCAAGGTTCATAGAGATTGTGGGGCCATTAAATGTTGTTTGCATTGTAGCAGATGGAGAGCCTTCAAATAGAGCTGCAAGTGTAATTATTGAAAATTTGTATCCTCGCATTATTGTTTGCTTTTGCATTGCTCATTGTTTAAATAATATTCTCAAAGATATTGGGAATTTGGATTGGATTTTGCCTTGAATTAATGAGGTAAACTTAGTGGTTAGTTTCATCTGAAAGAGGCCGCAGAGAGCTACATTGTGGTGTGCTCGGTTGCTCCAAACGCCAAGGGAGTGGGTTGCTACGTGAGGAGAGAGAAAGTAGAGAGAGAAACTTGCATAGAAATTTGGAGAAGAAGATGGAGAAGTTGAAGTTGAAGAAGTCCCAATCAAGTTATGAGAGATTTGGGACCAAGTCTTATCGATAAGTGACTTTTAAGTCATTTGGGCATGTTCACACGTGGCCAATGACCAAAAGTCATAAAAATAATGTAAATGCCTATACTCTCCAATTTGAGGTCCAAAAAATATAGCAAAAATATGTTTGGAAAGCTCTCGAAGAGAGCTTTTGTTGGGGATAAAGGCCCCAAGGACTCTCCTTCCATGTGAAAGCTCTCTTCGAGAGCCTTCTAGACATATTTTTGTTATATTTTTTGGACCTCAAATTCGAGAGTTATAGGCATTTACATTATTTTTATGACATTTGGTCATTGGTCATGTGTTAACATGCCCAAATGACATAAAAGTCGCTTATCAATAAGACTTGGTCCCAAATCTCTCATAACTTGATTGGGACTTCTTCAACTTCAGCTTCTCCATCTTCTTCTCCAAATTTCTGCGTAGGTTTCTCTCTCTACTTTCTCTCTCCTCATGTAGGAGCCCACTTCCTTTGCGTTTGGAGCAACCGAGCACACCACAACGTAGCTCTCTGCGGCCTCTTTCAATTGGTATCAGAGCCTTGAGCTGTTCTATCGTGACAAAGTTTCTCCAAATGCTTTTCTACTTCAGCCTATGTTAAGCTGAAGGTGTTTTCTTGCATTTGGGAGAATCTCATCGCGATAACCTTCTTTTTTCCCGATAAAAGTGCTGTTTTTGGAGGATTACTTCAGTAAGGAGCAAAGCCGAAGCAAATTTTGTGATTTTCCGAGAGTTTCATCGCGAAGAAAGTTGCTCTGGGGCCAAGAGGATCACTTTGGGCATCTCAACAACCCATAATAGGCTGTTTTCAGGTGTTTTGCAGGTCTAAACAAGTGTTTCACATGTCATAGCAGCAATACACAGGTCTAGTACTACCCTATGTATTGGATTGCGGCAAAAGAAAATTGCTTATGTACATAAATTTGTGGCATTTTTTTGAGAATTTCAGAAATTTCTGAAGCAAAATTTAGGGCTTTTGCTCCTATTTTCTTAAAGCTGCGTTATAGCTGTATGTACGCACATTGAGGTCAAAAGAAGTTAAATTTGTTGATTTCAAGCACAAATTAGCTTGCTCCTGTAGGTGTTTGAACCTATTGTGCACTATTTTTAGAGGTGATACCCTGATTTTGGTGCGTTTTGCCCAAAATTTCAGCACACTAACCTCTTCATTGTGCAATTATGGAATTATCTTCCTGAGATGTGAAGAATCTATTTGAGATTCGACGATTTGAGGGAATAGGTTTCGACTTGTGGAAGGAGAGAATGCAAGGTATTCTCTTTTTGAAGGATTGTGACATGGCATTGGAGGCGGAAAAACCAAAGGACATGTCACAAGATGCATGGCTTATCTTGAACAAGAAGGCTGTTACATATATCAAGATGGCTATCTCTGATGAAATCTTGGTAGATCTCAAACGTTTGACCTCTGCTTCAGAAATATGGGCAAAGCTGAAAGCAACTTATGAAAACACTATGCCTGTTAACCAAGTGCACAAGAAACCTGATTGCCACTATTACAAGGCACATCTTGAAAGAAAGAAGAATGCTGGAGATGAGAAGAAGGAGAAGAAAGAAGACAAGACTGATGCACAAGACAGCCAAAAGGACAAGGAGAAGGCCAATGTGGCCTCTAATGTAGTCATAGAAGGGCTGCCAGATGTTGAGATATTTTATGCACTACTTTATCAGCTCATGATACTTATGCATTTGATTCCTTTCTAAATGTTCATTCACAGGACATGTCGATCACCAAGAGTGATCTTATTGATGCTTTGCTGACCGTTAATGATGCATTGGCCCAGACATGGATTGTTGACTTTGGTGCTTCTTTTCATGTGACTCCTATCAAGGAGTGTTTTTCTACTTTTACTGTAGGCAGCCATGGCCATGTATACCTTGGAAACAATCATGCATGTTCCATTGAGGGTATTGACAGAGTGCATTTCTCTACAAATGGCACTAATGAGCTTGCCTTGCATAATGTGCGTTATGTACTAGGGATCAAGAAAAGCTTGCTTTTTGTGGGTCAAATGGATATGCATGATTATAACATTCTCTTTGAGAGAGGATCATGGAAAATGACACGGGTCAAGGCTGATTGTGAAAGGCACAAAGAAGGGAACTCTCTATTGCTTGCATGGAAAAGCCTTATCAGGGAAGTTTATTGCTTTGGCTGAAGTTCACTCCCATATGGAGTTGGTGCATAAGAGACTTGGCCATACGAGCCAAAAGGGTCTCACTAGGCTTTGTAACTTAAAGAAGCTTGATGCTAAAGGCATAAAGCTTGATTTTTGTAATGCAAGCAAGTGAAACATTCCTTTTACTCTGGTGTCTCTCGTAAGTGTTGTTCATTCTGATGTATGTAGCATGCCTACCAAATCTATGGGGGGTGCTTTGTATTTCATTTCTTTTGTTGATGATTTCTCTAGAAAAATTTGGGTTCAATTCTTAAGTCTAAGGATGAAGCATTTGCTGCATTTAAGCGTTTTCATGCATTTGTGACCACCCAAACAGGTAAAAGGCTGAAATGCATACGTACAGATAATAGGGGTGAGTACACAAGTGCTGAATTTAAGAAATTTTGTGAAAATTTGGGCATTAAGAGGGAGCTTACTGGTCCATATAGCCCCTCTTCTAATGGTGTGGCTGAACGCGATAATAGGACACTTTGTGAGAGAGTGAGATGCATGCTATCCACAACTAATCTCCCTCATGGATTTTGGGGAGAGGCACTCAAAACTGCAGTACATATATGCAATAGATCCCCTCACATGTCTTTGAAAGGTGACATTCCTGAAGAGGTTTGGTCTGGCAAACCTGCTTCATATGATCATTTACGTGTTTTTGGTTGCGAGGCTTTTGTGCATATAAGGCCTGAGCTAAGAAACAAACTTGATGCTAAGTCCATAAAAGGCCTCTTCATGGGATATGGTGAAGAAGGTGAGATGGGCTACAAAAATTGGATACCTAAGCTCAAGAAAGTTGTACGCAGTCTAGATGTTTTTAATGAGGCGAGGTTGCTTCAAAACAATAGTGCCTCAAGAGATGACCATCAAAGGGTCAGATTTCAGCATGACCAGCCGCCTGTTAGGCCCAATTTTTACCCTTAGGATACACCACAAAGGACTGAAAATATTGATGATCCAGTGGTTTTTGAGCTAGAAGATAATGGACAGCAAGATGAGGCTCCTGAAGGGCATATGCAGCCACCTATTCATGCTGAAAACAGGGCTGGAAATGATGTACAGCAATGAAGAAGTTAATGTACCTCCTGATGTAGATCCATTTCCTGGTAATGTGGATCATTGGATAAGAAGATCTATACGTCCTAGGAGGCTAGTGAATAGATATGATCCCTCTATACATTATATTATGTTATCAGATGAGGGTGAGCCTCTTACTTATAAAGAGGCAAAGCTATGTGAGCACAAGAAGAAGTGGGAGTTAGCCATGCAGGAAGAGATAAAGGCCTTGCATGCAAATGATTATTGGGATTTGGTTGAGTTACCCAAAGGAAGGAAGGCCATTCCCAACAAGTGGGTGTACAAAATCAAAACTGTTGATGGCAAACCCAAGTATAAGGCAAGGCTGGTTGCTAAGGGATATGCCCCGAAAGAGGGCATTGATTTCCAAGAAGTGTTCTCTCCGGTGGTGAAAATGACCACTTTACGTGTGTTGTTTGCTCTCACAGCTGCCTTGGATTTGGAATTATTCCAAATGGATAGAGCTTATATGGGCTGAAACAGGCCCTCGGACAATGGTATAAGAACTTTGATGCATTTATGCTCAAACATGGGTTTAAAAGAAGCCATGGAGATCACTGTTTGTACACCAAAAAGGATGAAGATGGCAGCCCAATTATTCTTGTACTGTATGTAGATGATATGCTGCTGGCTGGCAAGAAAAAAAGCACTCTGAATGCTCTAAAACAGCAGCTGAACTCTGCATTCTCAATGAAAGGCCTTGGGGAAGCTGAGCATATTCTTGGTATGCGTATAAAAAGGGATAGGCAGCAGCATTCTTTGCAGGTATTCCAAGAAAAGTACATTGAAAAAGTGCTGGACAGATTTAATGTGGCTGATGCTAAGCCTCTTGGAGTGCCATTGCAGCCACATGTTAAGCTTTCCAAGGATGACTGTCCCAAAGATGATGATGCATCGTGCAGCCAATTCAAGGTTGCATCGGTTCGCGTACCGGAAATTCCGGTACCGTAACCCGGTTCGGTTCGGTTCCATAGCGAACCTTACATCCGGTTCTCCCATTTTTTATGTATGGTTCAAATGATGTTTTTCTTGATACTCGACCCAAAGTGTTGCCAATTTACAAGGTACATACACATACATGTGTTCATACATAGTGCACACACACACATATATATGTATATAGATGTGTATATATAATTTTTACATGTATATACAAAACCTACTACGTACCTTACGAACCTTACCTTGGAGGTAAGATTCGGTTCACGTACCTTACCCGTACCGAACCTTACGAACCTTACGAACCTAACCACCTTGAGCCAATTACATAAAGAGTGTTCCATATGCATCAGCTTGTGGTTCACTTATGTATGTTATGGTTGCTACTCGGCCAGACATTGCTCATGCAGTGGGAGTTGTTAGCAGGTTCATGGCTAATCCTGATAGAGCTCATTGGGATGCAGTCAAATCTATCTTGAGATATTTGAAAGGGACCAAAAGTAAATGCTTATGTTATGGAAAGTGTCCATTGGAGTTCAAAGGATTTTGTGATTCAGACATGGCAGGTGATGTGGACACATGCAAGTCTAGAAGTGGCTATGTATACATCCTTGCAGGTGGAGCTATTTCATGGTGCTCTAGACTTCAGAGGATAGTTGCACTATCTACTACAGAGGCTGAATATATTTCAGCCACAGAGGCTTCCAAAGAAGCCATTTGGTTAGCCCGCCTTTGCAGTGAGTTTGGGATGCCTGAAAAGGCACCTGTTCTTGGATGCGATAGCCAGAGTGCCATATGTTTGGCAAAGAATGCCATGTTTCATGCTCGCACAAAGCATATTGATGTGAGATACCACTTCATCAGAGAGGTGTTAGAGGATGGCTTGATCACTTTGATCAAGGTCAATACTTCACAGAATCTTGCAGATGCTCTCACGAAGTGTCTCCGTGGAGAGCTACGTCGTGGTGTGCTCGGGTGCTCCAAAGACCAAGGGAGTAGGCTCTTGTGTGAGGAGAGAGGAAGTAGAGAGAGAAGTCTACGCAAAAATTTGGAGAAGAAGATGGAGAAGCTGAGGTTGAAGAAGTCCCAATCAAGTTATGAGAGATTTCGGACCAAGTCTTATTGATAAGTGACTTTTAGGTCATTTGGGCATGTTAACACATGGTCAATGACCAAAAGTCATAAAAATGATGTAAATGCCTATAACTCTCCAATTTGGGGTCCAAAAAATATAACAAAAATATGTCTGGAAGGCTCAATGCTCTTTGTCAAAGAATATAACGAAATTCAATTCTCAATATTTGGCACATGGTGTTTCAAAGAGATGAGACAGGACCAGGCGCTCAAAGAATCTCGTCAGTGAATCATCAACAAAGACATCCATCAACCCATGGATGATGTGCCATTGGTCAATCACTATGATGGGAGTGCAACACAAAGAGCGGATTATCTGTTGACCTTTCATGTCAAGTATCCTCTACTTGGAATCACAACACCACCAATAGATTAGGAAACCTCTTCGTCAGCGTACCCTTGAGCAATTCGCTCAAGACCTAACTTTTGCACCATGTTTTTTTAAATGCATTCCCCAAGTAAGCATGCATAGGGCTACATTACAAGGCCATGCACAAGGCACATATTTTCCTCAACCCATGCACGAACACACTTACCCATCATTCCTTATGGGTTACGAGTACTTGGCATGACTACTATGAACATCATCTGTGGAAGATCTAGAGGACATCAATGGAAACTCACAAAGAAACCATCAAACTGGAATACAAGGAAGCAGTACATACACAGGGACTACAACTTGCAAAGGATAGTAGCGGCAAAATGAAGAATAGGACAATAGACCCTGCTGCATGGACACTACCTCTCAAGTACTCCATGGAACAACCACTCCAACAAGGGTTTGTTAGGGACGACAGACTCGAGAGGGGGGGGGGGGGAGTGTTGAAGCTCAAGGTCAAGGACAAAGCCTAAAGCACATCAAAGAAGTGGACACACAAGGAGGAGCATGTAGGGAGCTCCAAGAAATGTATGTCAAATTTTCAAAAGAAATCCCTATAAAATAGTGATTTTCATCCCTAGAAACCATTGTCAATATCATTCCCCGTTTTTGCAACTCCATTTTGTTCAAGCCGACGAGTCGTCGAGCTTGAAGAGTATTAGAAGTATCATCCTACCAATTTTCATTATTTTTAGACTCCGTTTGAGCCCTCAAATAAGCCCTGGAACCTAATTTTTAACTAGGCCGGACACTAGGTCTGGATAGGGCCAAAACTAGTCAAACTATAAAAAGAGCGAGAGAGCTCACTTTTGAGGTTAGCTTGTTGTAGATTTGAGCTTTTGTAAGAGAACTCTTTTGTAATCTAAGCTTTCCATCGTTCCTCTCTTTGATCTTGCCTTGTGTGCGTGTGTGTGTATGTGTGTGCATGCTAGTGTGCTTCTCACTCACACATTTGTGCCTTCACATGCTCACGGTCTTCATACCGGTCCTCATGTCTCCGCGGATCGACAAGTAAAGGAGGTGGTGCTTACGCTTGAGCTACATTAACATATGCAAGTAGTGACTTATAGCAATGGAACGTAATAACAAATAAGATAAGCTGTTGACTCCGGGAGATATAGTCATCAACTAACAAATGTAAGCTTGATGTGACAAACCATTAAATAGGCAGAAGTCCCCAAAGTATTGAATAGATATACAGTTGGCCTTCTGCAGATATACGAACAGTAGAGATACAATATATCTGGAGCAAAGAATAAACAATCTTATATAGTGGCAAAAAGAAGTGTTGAACTCTATTAAAAATAACGAATGCTTTAAAAAAAGCTTTAACTTTATATTCAAGAGAAGTCTCCAATACTTCCTTTATATAACAAATCTGCTCTATTTGTTAATATCACGAACTTCAATCATACAATATCTGAAGATAATAGAACGTGTGTCCTAAACACTAATTTTAGAGTAAACTTGTTCTTGTTGCTGGTCAAAATGTTTTGGTCAGCCTGAGGGAAACTGATGCTGAAGTCAAAGTTCAGACCTGGTCAACAGGTGGTAAAATTTTTTTTGTGAAGGTTATATGTACAGAAAAAGTAGAGACATATCCCAACAAACCAGTCCCAATAATTATAATTTTCACTTGGGATTGACTGATGCACTTGCTAGAGGAGGGGATCTAGTGGGAGTTATGAAGGTTATGAAGGTGAGCTTGTAAGAGAGCTCGGTACTCCTGCATTGGCCACTATTCAATTATAGCTCTGAAGTAAAATATGGGGACCACTATTGGCAGTCTTAGCCACAAGGCAGGTGTGCCAAGGCTGAAATCCTTGCTGGCCAGCAAGTGACTGGAATATCTTAGATAGATAGTGGACTGTGAACAGCTGCTGGATATGCGAGAAGAACATGGTTTGTTGGTCTACAGAGCCCTTACAAGCAGGAGCAAAAAGCTAAGCATCCATAACCTAGAGAGAGGAGATGATCCTTAAGGTTGCAAGAGGGGGATTAAAGGCTGGCTGTGAAAAGGTTGTGATGGGAGCACAGGCAGACAACAGTTTTATAATTCTCAGCTGTATGGTGCTTCCTGTAACTCCTAGATTGAAGACGAATTGGGATATTTGTGGCTGTAAATAGTCTCAAGACTCGAGTGAAGAAAAAAGGATTGAGGGAGGTTTTTTCTGGTGTTTAAAAGTATTGCCTCTTCCCCTTCCGCCCTTATCTTTCTCTGATAAATATTTTGGTTGAACATTCAGGATTGTTAGTTGTGATGGCTACATCTGTTGGTGAGGAAGCCTATATGCTGACATAGGAAGTTTTTCTGCAGGGAGATGATACAGCACCGGGCCTACAACCATAAAGTAGATGTTTATAGCTTTGGGATTGTACTTTGGGAATTGGTAACTGGGAATGTTCCTTTCCAGAACATGACAGCTGTGCAGGCTGCATTTGCAGTAGTGAATAGAGGGGTGAGACCTGAGATCCCACCTGATTGCCCAGCAGCATTGGTATCAATCATGACTCGTTGCTGGGACACAAATCCTGAAGTCAGGCCATCATTTTCTGAGGTAGTGTACCTTCTAGAGGAGGCACAGCAAACTATCACTCAATCAGTGGGAACTGCAAGGTTTCGGGCGTGTGGCTGTCTAACACCCCCGCTTACTATTGATTAAGAGTTTTCAGTATTTGAAGCTTTAAACATAATTGTGGTTCATTCCAATATTATATTACAAGACATTCACATCTGAGCCATCCTTAAGCTGCTGGAAAAAAAGCAGCTGCCTTATTGTCTTCCTCAAATATCTGCAAGAGGACCTCAAATAGAGGATGGTTATGGAGAGGACCTCATTAATCCATTTTGCTCTGCAGTATTTGGATGCCATTATTGTTCATTTGAAGGGTTTGACTCTCTTTAATTTAGAATGCAAGATCTGGTGTGCACCTATGGTTGGAATGGCCTGCTACCTTTTTATAGATTGTCCACCTTTTCTTTTTTCCTGGGTTAGGCTTAGTTGCATGCTTTATGATAAAGATCAAGTGAGGTTTCTGAACCTTGTTGTTTGATGTATTCCATAAAGAGTGTGCTATGTAAGCTTGTTTCATCCCATACAGGGCGCTTTTCTTTATCAGTGCCTTCGGAAAAAACACAATTGACATCAAGACATCCGACATTGTGAAGATTAGTATGATTCATTATGAGTTTTTTCTTCCAGCTGAAAGTTTTGAATCTTCAACGTTGTTAGCATTAGGTTAGGAGTTGCAAGTGGTTTTCTAGAAAGACTTATTGGCTCCAGCTGAATCTGAAGAGCCAGAATATGGATTTGTGGGCTTGAAATCTGGATGGTATGCTGCATGATTGTAGTGTACACATTACTATCCTCACTATGTATCTGTTATCTGTCTCTCTGTATGCAGGCACAAGGAAACATTGCTGATATTAATAAAATGGTACTGTGAAAAGGTGAATCCTATGGTTAGTATCAAAAGCTTAGAATCGTCCATCCTATAAACAATGGGCTCTGGAGGAATACCAGGATACTTTAGAGTTCGTCGAGTACTTAAAGTTGAATGTTTGTGTGTTATACATTTCAAGAACAACTAGGTAGTTGTGATTGCCTTTTGCATTGGAAAACAGTGGGCCATTGTTGCAAACAAGAGGCAATACGTTTCAAGAATGACTGAGTGATCACATTTTTGTATGCATGTATCAATTACAAGAGGTCATGCACTTAATCCATCTCATATTCCTATTAACCTTGGTCTTGATTTCACACACCTATGCATGTTTTTTATTTTTATTTTTAAAAGGGGAGACCATGGCCCTTTGAGAAAAAGAAGCACAAAGAAGTGGTCTAAAGCACAGTGAGATACCGATTAATGATGTGGAGAGATACTGATTAATGATCAAACATGGCAACAACCAATTACTATATGACTGGAGTAATAGAACATGGGATGCCACTTAAAAATGAGAACATTTGAGAACTGTCATATATTCCATACAATCCAAGATGATAGATGAACACGAACCCACAAGAATTTTGGGTTACATTGTGTGTGTATAGCTCCACCATAAGCTGAAAGGTAGGTATGAAAAGCTGTGTGTATAGCTCCACCATAAGCTGAAAGGTAGGTATGAAAAGCTGGGTGATGAGATCCAACAAACAATAATCCTAGTAGCATTTGATGCATTGACAATTTTAGAATATGTGGTACAAAGTCTGACTCCATGTTTCATATAGAAATTGTAAACCAAGAACTGAGTGTTGTCGTTAAAATGTCGACGTACATACTACAATAGTCACTCCATATGAATGCATAATGATGAACTGTCATGCACTTAGTCTAAATACAAATGCATTGGTGTTGCCATGTTGAGAAGGTATGGCATAATCCTAACGATGGATTTATGTCAATGCAGAATCCTTTGAAGGTAGGAGGACAGAGTAGTAGGTAGAATTAAAACCTTTAAACCAGTTTTTAACCGATGATAATATTTAATGATCTTCATGATGACGATGAGTGGAACAAGTTTCTGAAGTGAGAAGCGTCATATTGTGTTTGATAGATTTGTAATCATGTATGATGTACAATGATTGATAATCATTGTCTTGTTGAAATAAAAGAAATCTAGTTTGCATGAATGTCAAGACAATGGCTCAACATGGTGATTCCTTTCTTGTTATCCTACTAAGCAATAGAGCTGAGAGCAAAAATGCAAGAGATATATGTAGCAAATATCGATAGAGGGACTTGTCGAGCAAATAAGTGCCCTACGAGTCCTTGTATTGGAGGTACATGTAGTAAAGACTTGTAGATGGTCTTGGTGGGGCAAAGAAGTGTAAAAGAATTGAGAGCAAGAGGTACAAGCAGTATATGTAGCAAGGACCTTTAGAAAAATCAGTGGGGTTAAAAAGTTGATTTTCCATTCCATTGAAGATATGGACAAAATCCCTTGAAGAATACAAGTGGTAGGAGAATCCACTTGTAGACCATGGCAGAAGAGCTAGAAGCAAAGTCCAAATCCTAGTCACTTTTGTAGTAAACAAAACTAGGATAATCAAAGCTCAAGTGCATGAATTACCAAACAAAGGTACAATTATGAGTAGGTATATGAGCGATGAAGTCCAAAATGTCAAGAACTTTTTGAGCATAGTTGAGTGACAAAATCATATGAACAATCTTTTTCGCTATGGGAAAGATTTCAACATCAAATTAAAAGGGTGTCAGTGGTTTTTCCAATTCAATAAGGGCATGCCATAAATCACATTAGGTATCAAAATCCTTCTATTAGTGTAAATTTTGAAGTGGAGAGCCACTAACATACATGCCATCTAGCTACCTTATTGAAGCACTCTTTGTAAAATCCATTATCTAGCCTAGAAGTAACACCAATTCTAAAGCGGTACCCAAGATGTTGAAACATGTAGCCTTGGTGGGCATGGGGTTCATCTCATGGTAGAATATCAAGTTATTGCAGTTAATATTAGTAAGCTTGGACTTAGCCAATTTCAATCTCAACCAAGATACATTAGAGAAAATGTGCAATAGACAATGCAACCAATGGAAGACAAAGAAGCATGTAAACAAAGAAGAGTGCTATATGAGAATCTTGTACTAATGGTTATCGTTAGTGTCCATGTGAAAGGCCAAATGGCCATCAGACAATTCTATATATATTCTTTAATAAAACATATAGTGGCTTGGTCAGTCATGGACTATAAGTTGGATCACATTTGTAACACCTAAGAAATATGTGTTCATGCTCTCTATGTACGGTGTGTTTTTTGCGTGTTCTACAAGCCTTGTGCAGAGTGCGACATCCGGAGCTCAGTTTTGTACTGTGAGGATATCATCGTGGAGCTCTCGAGGAGGAGACTCCATGGTGCATCGTTATCGCAGTACTTCATTGGTATTGGAGCATTCTGAAGCAAAAGGCATAGACCTTGGCATTCCTTGCAAATCTGAGTCACCGAACTCATCATTGGCACCATTGGTTGCACATGAGGGAACTCAACGATCAAGGAAGACAGAGGTTCCCGACACTTCTCTAGAGGTCACCCATCCTTGTAGTACTCCTCTCGGAGCTCGCTTAACTGGCAATCTCTTGTCACTAAGCTACACCTTGTGGTGCATGAGGAAAGAGAAAGACTAAGGTTCACATTACCTTAGACATGTTTTGGGTCCTTCAAGCTTCATTCTTTGCTTTCAAAGCTTGTTTTGAAGAATTTTTGGGTGATCCTTGGAGCCATTTTGGAGTACATCCACAAATAGTTATCTTTACACAGGTTCAAGAAAATCAAGAAGAGTGTTCTTTGTACTTCTTTGACAATGGATATTCAGGTTTGGGGTTGTCTTTTCAGCCACACTAGTAAATCTACAGGTTTCTTGAAAGGCTTTCGATTGTGGTGGGAGTAAGCCACTGCAAGTTTATGGAAGTTTTTGAGCCTAAAGAACAGAGTTGACAAAGACTTGAAGGTGTTGTTGGCTAGTGTTTGAGTTTTGTATTCAGCCTTTTAGTGCCATTTTACTTCATATATAGAGCACATAAACACTATGTACGCTTCTATGGATACTACTTATGTACATCCATGTGGTTATTGATATAGCGGTTATGTTTTTGCATAAAACCTTTTGATGTTGATAAAGAGGGTTGTGGTTAGGTTTTCTTAACTAGGAGACACCCAAATGTTAAGGTTGGAGAACCTACCCAACCTTGTCATAGGAGATGTATGCTAGTTGTTCATAGGTGCTCGATAAGCCTAGTTGGCTTCTTTCGATTAATTGATTATATGCAGTGGAGTCAGTGATTCACTATGTACGTTTACATGTTAGTTCTTGTAGTTTATGAGATTTTGATATTGGTCATATGCTCATTTTTCAAAGGAGATTTTGGTAAATTTTTCCTAGATTTTTTGTTTTGTAAACTATATAGTGTTCGATACAATGGTTGATTTACTCCCCGATACACATATTGGTGTGAGCACATATATTCTCACATAATCCTTTTGGTTGGTCATTACTGTTCATCATTCCATTTTTCTAGGGAGAATGTTGAATTTTTCCCAAAATCTGACACGATCATCTTTTTTTGAGCCTTAGTGGTGTCTGGACTCTTCTAGATCCATTATCATTCTAGTCAGTTCTCTATCATCATGGCATCAGAGATCTCAGGCACGTCCGATGGATTAGGTCTAGTGCAAGTGTTCCTAAGAAGAGCTATAACTTGCAAGGCAAAGAGCATTTTGAGATCCGAAAATTTGACGGCACAAACTTTTGCTCTATGGAGGAATCACATTAAAGATGTGATGATTCAAAGGAGAACATGGGAGCCATTAAATGGAATATCAAAGAAGCCTGTTGATATGGATGCTGATGATTGGGATGAGTTGGTGAAATGGCTAGGTCTACCATTCTATTGCACATGGAAAATAATTTTTATAGTATTGGAGTGTGAAAGTGCATAAGAGCTTTGGAAGAAGCTATGCAATACATATGAAAAAGAAACGACATCAAATAAAGTGTATCTGATGAGAAAGTTATATGATCTTTGCATGAAGGACATTGATAGTGTTGCTACTCATCTAAATGAGTTTGATGCTATATTCTCTCAGTTACATGCTCAAAAAATGGCGATGGATAGTGAAATGAAAGCACTTTTTTTGGTATGCACCTTGCCATCATCATGGGATATGTTTTGCATAGTTATTAGCAATAGCACACCTCGTGGTAAATGTCATGAGGAAGGAGATAAGGAAGAGAGCTCACACACACACTGTCAAAATCAAAGAGGAGGACTCACAAAGATTGAGGGAAGGAAATGATCTTCTTCTTCTTCTTCTTCTATTACATAAAAGGAATGTACAAGAATGACCTAAAACAACAATACAACAAGTGCAATATATAAAGAACAATACATAAGGAAAAATCATAATGTCCACGAATGAGTGAGCTAGCAAGAAACAAATGTGCCATCACTCTCGGTAGGTAAATCTACTAAAGCTCGATGAAGTATCCTGACATATACTCGCATCACCACTATACATGTCAGAGAAATGAAAAGTGATACGTGTCATCCTAGATCATCACATGTTGAGCTTGATATCTCAACTCTCCCCCTCAAGCTCAACGTCATGTCCTCTAATCCAAGCATCTTCCAAAACTTCTTGAGCTTCTGTGCTCCAAGTGCTTTAGTAAAAACATCAACAATATGCTCATATGTTCTCACATAAACAAGATCAATATCACCTGCTAATACCTTCTCTCTGATGAAGTGATAATGTGCCTCAATATGCTGTGTTCTAGCATGAGAAAAAAGGTTCCATGCTAAAGCTTCACATGCTGCCATTGCAACACCTCTATACTTAGCCTCTATACTCGACAAAGCAACAATGGGTTGCTTCTTGCTGCTCCATGTAATAGCTGCACTTCCAAGTGAGAATAGAAAGCCACTAGTAGATCTTCTATCTGGAATACTACTAGCCTAATCCACATCGGTGTATCCATGAACCTGCAAATCTACACCAACTTATGCATAATCCAAAGTAGAACTCACATAACGTAGAGTGTGCCTCAGAGCATCTAGATGCGCCTTCTTGGGAACATGCATAAATTGACTTTCAAATCCAACAGTGTAGCTTAGATTAGGCCTTCTAATTGTGAGATGTATCAAAATACCCACAATTTTCCTATACATAGTAGCATTTTCCAATGCTTCACCTGAGGTAGTATCCAACTTCAAATTTTGATCTAATGGCATAGAAATTGGCTTACAATTAGCCATACCATACTTTTGCAGCATACTCAAGGCATATTGCCTTTGTGACATCCATATATCTGTTTTTGTATGTGTAAACTCAATGCCCAAGAAGTAGCATAGCATACCAAGATCTTTCATGTCAAATTCCTACATAAGGAGTTGCTTTAACTCTTTAAGGATTGCTTCATTGTCACCTCCTATAATCAAGTCATCAATATAAATAGGCACAATCGTGATGCCATCATCATCCTCCCTTGCATATAGTGAATGATCTGCATCACACATATGTTGGAGACCTTTTAATCTCCAAAGGCTTGATCTATACTGATCTAAGAACACATCTATATTAGTTATAGACCAAACTTTACACAAATGTTGCTCTAATTTACCAAATCATTCATAAACAATTCTCTGAGCGAGAATTTTTCTTCTTCAAGAAGTCTGCTTCAAAGATTGACTTCATTACCTGCACATATCTTCAGATTTCTTCAATCTAATGATATATATACCTCCAAGCTACCTTTGCGCAATCATATCAATCATTAGTTCTTCAAAAGAATCCTTAAAACTTAAATTTGATCCTCAAGATCAAAAGTATGTCAAAACTGTCTTCCAGAAACGGCGACTTTGACATGGTCAACTTCTTAAGTTGATTTCTCACAGCACAGATCCCATTTTGCTAAATGCTTTTAGCGATAGCTTCCTTACCTTCTAACTTAGATTTTGAATGCTCACTCATTAAAAACTTTACACTATGCACTGAGATCTAAGCAAAACATTGACACAAAAAAGTGCGCGACTCTGAGAAGTCTATCTACAGATTCTACATACAAATGTTCCTATTGATCATACTCACAATAGAAAAGGAATTGGATCATAAAATTCTGAACATAGCTTCATTAGCTTCCAGATTAATTGCATACAAAAGGATTTCTGATCCACGTGATCAGACTGAGAGAACTCAGAGAAAAACTCGTCGCTAATTTTCTGAGAAAGACTCTCTACACATCTATCTCTATGGCACTTGTCTTCAGATGACTCTCACATGTATTTCTTTACATCATTGACTTATATACATATAGTTCTAGACTTATCCCGCATCTATTACATTACTCCTTATCATCCTAGGGATTATCTCTACTCAGATTACAAGAATTTCCACCTGTAATGTACATATGTATACAAACTTCATTTTTGAGATCTCTTCACTTTTACCTGCAATTATGTTTCTATATCCCTGATTTGGATATTGCACATAGACACCATCATTTGTGAATCTGACTTCATATCGCTTCTCCACAATTTGCCCTACACTTATCAGATTTTTAGGAATAGTAGGAACATAAAGTACCTTACTCAAAAGTGTACTTCCACTCTTTGTCTTCATTGATCCAATGCTCTCCACTTTATGCTTGGTATTGTCACCTGTTTGAACTGTATGTCCATTCACCTTTGCTTCCATATTAGTCATCAGTGATATATTGCCACTCAGATGATTGCTACATCCCGAGTCAATATAAAACACCCTTTGATCTTCTCCTACTGCTTCATGAGTTGCATTCAAGATGAGAGTCATGTCATCCTTTTGATCTGATGCATAATTATAATAATTGTTGTTGTAGGACTGAGATTGAAAACTTCTTCCACCTCCTCTAGCATAAGATGTCCTACCACCTCTTCCTCTGAAATTGCCTCTTTGGTTTCTGCCTCCTCTACCTCTTTGATTGAAACTCTGGTTATTACTTCCACCATTTTGATTGTTATACCACCAATCATTTGCCAAATGATTGGTTCTGCCACAAATCCAACAAGCTTTAGTATTATCTTTATTCTTACCTCCTCTTCCTTTACCTCTGAAGTTCATCGTTCCTTTTGTAAAGTTCGCTTGACTTGAAAATCCTTCATCATCAGTTGACTGCTTCCCTTTGCCATTATTTTTCTTGTCCTTGGAGTACATAGCTTGACTTGCACTACTATCATTGTCTCCTTTAATGTCCTGCTTAAAAGTTAGCATGTGTCCTAGCAATTGATTAAGATCAAGAGTAAAATGATCAAGTGACAATTCTATGGACAATATGAAGGGCTTCCACTTCTCATCTCCTCTCAGACCTGTAAGTATTTTCCTTACCAACTTATCCTCTTCAATATCTTCATCTACAGCTCCCAAGCTATCTGGAATATCCTTCATTCTTGCCACATAATCAGAAATTGATTGTGAGCTCTTCTTCTTGAAAGTTGTGAACTCAGCCCAAAGTGAGGACTTCCTTGACTTGGTTGTGTTTTGGAAATGCTCTTCCAAAGCATTCCACACATCTGTTGCACTTTCCAATCCTCTGATGTGAGGTAGAAGATAATCATTTATAGCCATGTAAATGATGCTCCTAGCTTGAGCATCCTTTCTCATCCAAGTCTTCAAATCTGCAAGCTCTTCCCTAGTTGGAATACTAGGATTTGCAAACTCAGGCTTTTCTTCTTCTCTTGTAATGAATTCCATCAAATCTTTGCTCATGAGGTGTGCCTCAATCCTCATGGACCAAGTTGGATAGTTCTCCCTATCTAGCTTATCAATCTGCAAGCTTTCTCCCATCTTTGATCTTCTGTGTCTGCAATTACTATGATTTATGATAGTAAAGTGTACCTTTGATATGAATCTTTGATCTTTATTGATCCTTCAAACTCATGCTTTGTACTTCTGCAGTTGCACCTTAAGCTCTGATACCACTGTTGGAGACCTTTTAATCTCCAAAGGCTTGATCTCTACTGATCTAAGAACACCTCTATATCAGTTATATACCAAACTTTACACAAATGTTGCTTTGATTTACCAAATCATTCATAAACAATTCTCTGAGTGAGAATTTTTCTTCTTCAAGAAGTCTGCTTCAAAGATTGATTTCATTACCTGCACATATCTTCAGATTTCTTCAATCTAATGATATATATACCTCCAAGCTTTGCGCAATCATATCAATCATTAGTTCTTCAAAAGAATCCTTAAAACTTAAATTTGATCCTTAAGATCAAAAGTATGTCAAAACTGTCTTCCAGAAATGGCGACTTTGACATGGTCAACTTCTTAAGTTGATTTCTCACAGCACACATCCCGTTTTGCTAAATGCTTTTAGCCATAGCTTCCTTACCTTCTAACTTAGATTTTGAATGCTCACTCATTAAAAACTTTACACTATGCACTGAGATCTAAGCAAAATATTGACACAGAAAAGTGCGTGACTCTGAGAAGTCTATCTGCAGATTCTACATACAAATGTTCCTATTGATCATACTCACAATAGAAAAGGAATTGGATCATAAAATTCTGGACATAGCTTCATTAGCTTCCAGATTAGATGTGTACAAAAGGATTTCTGATCCACATGATCAAACTGAGAGAACTCAGAGAAAAACTCGTCGCTAATTTTCTGAGAAAGACTCTCTACACATCTATCTCTATGACACTTGTCTTCAAATGACTCTCACATGTATTTCTTTACATCATTGACTTATATACATATAGTTCTAGACTTATCCCGCATCTATTACATTACTCCTTATCATCCTAAGGATTATCTCTACTCAGATTACAAGAATTTCCACCTGTAATGTACATATGTATACAAACTTCATTTCTGAGATCTCTTCACTTTCTCAAGTGTCTTTTTCCACTTCAATCTGATCATGAGCTTGCTTCAAACTCTTTGTAATCACTAATTTGTGATTGGTTTGTTCCAACAACATAGAAAACCCAATGGTGGTTAAGTAGTTAGCAATCCTTGCATGCAAAGCAAGAGGGGCTTGTGTAAGCCCATACAAAGCGTTTTGTAACATGCAAACATATTCTGGGTGCTTTGAATCTTCATATCCTTGCGGTTGGTCCATGTATACTTCTTCTTGTAACTCACCATGTAGGAAAGCATTATTCACATCTATCTGATGCAAAGTCCATCCTTTTGCTATAGCTAATGCAACAAGTGCTCTGACCGTAGACACTTTAGCTATAGGGCTGAACGTTTCCTCTTAATCAATGCCATATGTTTTTGCATATCCTTTTTCTACCAACTGAGCTTTATAACTGCTTATGCTACCATTAGCACTGTGCTTTACCTTGTAAACCCACTTGCATCTTACGACTTTCTTTCCTTGCGGCAATGGAACTAGCTTCCATGTTTCATTTCCATAAAGTGCAACCATCTCCTCATCCATAGCTTTTTCCCAATCTGCATTTCCAATTGCATCTTCAAAACAAGAAGGTTCAACGTCTTGTATTACCTTGGTCATGTAGGTATAATGACGAGCCATATAACTGTCATATGTCAATCGTTGCACTAAATTCTGCATCCTCCCAGATCCTTTTGGTCTTGGGTCACTTCATCTTGTATCATCTACATGTGCCTTTCTTACTCCTAGAGTCTTCAGAGAGGGCAATCCAAGTTCCTCATCAAGGATCTTTTGTGAACCGCTTGAATCTCCATCAATGTCTTCAAAACTTGTAGATTTTTTACTACCAACAGAAAGATTTTCTTTACCTTTCCTCAATGTATTTGATGAATTTGCTAGACTAAAATTTCCACGCAATCTTCCACTGCATGGATTTGAGTTGGAACTATTGCTTGGTGACACATCTAGTCCACTCAAAACTTGAGATTCTACACTCGGTTTTTTAGCTTTTTCTTTGTCATTTGGTTCAAGATTAAGTCCATCTTTGGCATCTGCATAGAAGCGTGACATTTCATCAAACATCACATCTCTACTTACCTTCACCTATCATGTGAGTAGGTTATAACATTTATATCCCTTTTTCTCAAGGGAGTATCCAATGAAGATACATTTTTCTACTTTTGGATCAAGCTTCTTCCTCAACTCATCTTGAACATGTACATATGCTATACAGCTAAAAACTTTCATTTGTGATAAGTTTGGCTTTTTACCTGTGAACTTCTCTTCAGTTGTAACTTGATGTACAACAACAACTGGAGTTCTATTCATGATGTATACAGTAGTGTGCACAATTTTTGCCCAATAACAATGAGGCATTTTCTTCTCAGCCATCAAAGCTCTTGCTATTTTTGCAATATTTCTATTGTTGCATTCAACAACGCAAAAATAGAAATATTGTGGTGTGTAGTTGCACATGCTGTTGTGGTGTGTACCTACATGAAAACTAAGGTCGAATTCCATGTTTTTTAAGAAAGTTACTGAACTCATTTGACATGTATTCACCTCCTCCATTAGACCTTAATGTCTGAATATAATTTTCTGTCTGCTTTTCTATCATAGCCTCAAAATTTTGGAAGTGAGCGAACACCTCACTCTTCTCTTTCATGAAATATACCCATAATTTCCGTGTATGGTCATCAATGAAAGTAACATAAAACCTGAAACTGCCCATATATGTAGTCTTTGTAGGACCCCAAACATGTGTATGTACTATTTCTAGTGCATTCTCACTAACATGCTTGTCATGCAAAAATGATGTTCTTGACTATTTATCAAATTGACATTCTGCACATACCCTTTGCATCTCTGTAACCTTGAAATTTGGTAGTCCATTGACAATCTCCTTTGACTGCATCAATTTTAACCTCTGCAAATTTGCATGTCCAATTCGTTTGTGCCAGATCTCTATATGAACAATAAATCTTGCACCTTTTGCAAACATGGTTGCATTCATTTCAAGAATTTTCACATCTAAGATGAACATCCTACCCACTTTGTTTCCTTTGGCAATTGTTGATATATTTAGGTAGTGATGTGTGTGAACACTTTAGGACCGCCGGGGGTACTTTTTTCCCTCTTTAGGAGGTTTTTTCCCCCGGCTTGTATATACGCCTGTTGCCCTAATGGGCTACTTATCTTTGTACATTCTCTATTAATACATTCAGTATTGTGTGTTGTGCTCCAAGCTTCTTCTTCCTCCTTGTGCTGTTCACGTGCTTCCACAGATGTCTAGCTCCAACAATTGGTATCAGAGTAGGTCGCTGCTTCATCTAGGGCATCATCTACATCTCGCCAGTTGCAGTCTCATGTTTGCACAAAATTTGTTGAGCATACTCAGGGTGTTTCAAAGATCAAAACTGCTTCGCTCTGTGGTGTCGAAATCGCGATCTGAGCTCGTTTCGGCCTCCAAACGCACTATCGCAATGCCTATGCAGGCTATTTCATCTTTTTGTGCCAAAGGTATATACCTGTTTCGGTTTGCTAGTATAAGCGTCTCGAAGTCTGCTATAGGTTTAGCAGAACTCGTTTGGGAAGTTCCATTCAACTTTTCAAGATACAATCAATTTTCTACATCAAGGTATTTAGTCACCGGCATGGCTGAAAGCAGTGATGTATTTCGTATGTTGGTTGTTGAGGATAAATTGGATGGTACCAACTACTTGTTGTGGGCTTATATGATGCGACATGTATTGGTTACAAAAGGACTATGGAACATTGTGCAGGTTGTTGAAAAACGTCCTATCACACCTGCAACTGTTACAACTTTAGGTATTGAGGCTGATGCAGAAGATGTCGAAGATGACGATATTCTGCATAATCCTATTCGTGCTGCGGTTTCTGCTGCACCTACTACAGAGCAAATTTTTTGGGATGGTAGAGATGCCTAGGCACATGCATTGATAGCTTTTTCTGTCAAACGTGCCATTATTCCTCACATTTGCTCTTGCAGAACAGCTAAGGATGCTTGGGATATACTTATCACATTGTACCAAGCTAGGAATGAGGCTTGTGTTGCTTACCTTCGAAAACAGTTGGAGAGTGAGCACATAAATGAAGGTGATTCTATGGACATTTTTCTAACAAAGATCAAAGACTTGAAGGAAAAATTGATTTAAATTCTGCACAATCGAAGAGGGAAGACAAAGATGAAAAGAAATCAGAAAAGCAAAAACTGTTGTACAAGTACTGTAAAGGAAATGATCATATCATAAAGAATTGTCCAAAACTGGCTCCTAAAGAGGCAAAGAAGAAAGAGGGTGGAATGGTTGTTGCAAAAGCCTCTACACCAAAAACAGAGTCTGCTAATCTTGTGCAAGAAGAAGAATGGGCATTTACTACTGTTTGTAGTTTTGACCCATCTTCTCATGAGCAGTGCATGTCTGCAGTAGACTCAGATGTTTGGTACTTTGACAGTGGGGCGACCAAACATATTACCTCGCCGTGCAGTTTCTTCTCTTCACTCGATCCTGCCCCTAAAAGGAATACTATTACATGCGCCAAAAACTCCTCTTATCGTGTTAGTTGGTAAGATCATTTTGACTACTGCTGATGGTAGTTCTTTCACTTTGTTGGATGCTTTGTTTGTGCCAGGGATCAAGAAAAATCTGTTATTAGTTTTTGCATTAGCCAAGATTGGCTTGGTTGTGAAATTTGTTGATGACAGATGTATAATTCATGATCTGTCAAATGGCAATGTGATTATTGCTTTTGGCATTTTATCTCGTGGGTTGTATACGCTCATATAATATGAAAGATCTGTAAATGATTTAGCATGTGCTGTACATGATTCTCAGGCTATGTCAGATGCAAAACTTTGGCATGCATGCTTTGGTCATCTGAATTTTGTTAGTTTGCTACACCTACAGAAATCTGAAATGGTTTCCTCGTTGCCCAAACTTGGGGCACCCGAAAAACATGTTTGTGAAGGCTGTATTTTGGGCAAAATGCAGCATTCTTCCTTTCCAAAAGATGGTTCAATTCGGGATACTCAGGAATTGCAGCTTGTACATAGTGATGTCTTTGGTCCTATGCAGACACCTTCTTTTGGAAATTATCTTTACTTCGTGACTTTCATTGATGATTTTTCCAAGCATGCATGGGTATATGCATTGAAGAAAAAGTCTGAAGTGTTCATGTGCTTCAAACAGTTTTTGGTTTTGGCTAAAAATCTTTCAGCATGTAAAATGAGCACCCTCCATTCTGATCGAGGGGGGGAATATATGTCTTCTGATTTTAATGCATTTCTAGCTGAACGTGGGATAAAACACCGGTGTACAGTGCCGTATACACCTCAACAGAATGGAGTTGTTGAATGAAAGAACATGTCACTCATGGAGATGGCGTGACTTTCATCGATGATTTTTCCAAGCATGCATGGGTATATGCATTGAAGGCAAAGTCTAAACTATTCATGTGCTTCAAATGGTTTTTGGTTTTGGCTAAAAATCTGTTAGCATGTAAAATGGGCACCCTCCATTTTGATCGAGGGGGGAATATATGTGATCTGATTTTAATGCATTTCTCACTAAATGTGGGATAAAACACCAATGTACAGTGTTGTATACACCTCAATAGAATGGAGTTGCTAAATGAAAGAACATGTCACTCATGGAGATGGCGAGGTGTATTGTCAAGAGTTAGGCTTTACCACATAGTTTCTGGCTTGAGGTTGTCATGTGTGTCGCATATGTACTTAATAGGTATCCCACTAAAGTGGTGTAGTCTATCACTCCATATGAGGCTTGGCATGATCACAAGCCATCTGTTGCTCATCTGCGTGTTTTTGGTTGTTTGGCATATGCATTAGTGCCTGAACAACATCGCAAAAAAATGGATGATAAAACACTAAAATGTATTTTCGTTGGATACAGTTCTGAAAGTAAATGCTACTATCTCTATCATCCATAGACTAATTGTATTCTGGTTAGCGGTGATGTTGTTTTTGTGGAAGATGCTATTCAGCCATTGCTTTCATGTACTAAGGAGACATCTGTTAGCTCCAAAGACATTTATGATACTTTGCTGCCTCTTTTTACAGGTGGAGAGTCTAGTGCTGGTCCTAATGAGGCAACTTCTTAGCCTTTGTAGGTTTCATGTGATGATGCAGATCATCCCATTTCTGATGCAGATTTACATGATGCACTTGTTGATGAGAGAGCTGACATTGAGGAGGCAAAAACTATGTCAAAATGGTTGGTGCAGACTTTGCATGATAGCAAATTAGATGCATCTGTGTCATATCATACTCGATCAGGCTCTCATAGTGCCTCTTTTGCATCAGATTGCTATGCTATGGCTGCATCTAGTCTCTGTGATGAGAATGAGCCTATTTCATTTGATGAAGCATAAACTTCAGAAGATTGGATGGCTGCTATGCAATCTGAATATGATGCTATAATGAAGAACGGTACTTGGTCTTTATGTGACTTGCCTCCTAGCAAGAAGGCCATTGGCACTAAGTGGGTTTACAAGGTAAAGCGTAAGCCTGATGGAATAGTTGATAGGTATAAGGCTAGGCTTGTTGCAAAGGGTTATGGACAAGAAAGAGGCATTCATTTTGATGAGACCTTTGCACCTACATGCCGTATGACTATTATTCGGAGCATCTGTGCACTTGCTACCCATCATGGTTGGAACGTACATTAGTTGGACATTAAAAATGCATTTTTGAATGGTGACTTGCATGAACAAGTGTATATTTTTCATCCCTATGGCTTTGTGCAGAAAGGGCATGAAAACTAGGTGTGCAGGTTAAAGAAGGCATTATATGGTTTAAAGCAAGCACCACATGCTTGGTATGAGAAGATACATGCCTATCTGATTGCACATGGTTTTGAGAATAGTCGAGCTAAAAGAACCTTATATGTTAAGCGTGCTAATGATGTGCTTCTGATCATTGTTGTCTATGTTGACGACATGCTGCTCACTGGTCCTATTGAGAAGCATATTGCTGATTTTAAGGTTGATTTGCGTGCCTCATTTGAGATGTCTGATTTGGGGTATTTACATCACTATTTGGGCATTCAATTTATGCAAGTTGATGGTGGCATGGCTTTGTGCCAAACAATATATATTGACACATTATTGCAATGTTTTGGCCTTGAAGACTGTAAGCATATTGCCACTCCTGTGGAGAAGTTTGAAGCTTTCCGCAAAGCTTTGGGCTTACTTCCTTTTGTGGAGTGATTTCCACATAGCTTGACACTTCCTTATACATGAGTTTCAACTACTTGTTCACCGCATCACTCCCAGGGGGGATTTGTTGATATATTTAGGTAGTGATGTGTGTGAACACTCTAGGACCGTCGGGGCACTTTTTTCCCTCTTTAGGAGGTTTTTTCCCCCGGCTTGTATATACACCTATTGCCCTAATGGGATACTTATCTTTGTACATTCTCTAGTAATACACTCAGTATTGTGTGTTGTGCTCCAAGCTTCTTCTTCTTCCTTGTGCTGTTCGTGTGCTTCCACAGACGTCTAACTCCAACAGTAATCAATCTTCCATTCTGTTTGTACTTTTCCACATATAGCCCATCAGCATTGAACCTGACTTGTAGTCCCTCGTCAACCATTTGTCCAATCTGCATGATTGGTCATGTGATAGCACCTGAATCAACATACCACACATTACTATTCAATTTTGAAACATCAACAAACATCCTATTCATCATCTGGTGTTGAACCATGAAGAATTTCTCAGAATCATTTGCACTTGTGGAATTATAGTTGTTTTGCTGCCTTCTGTTATTTTAATTCTTCAACCTGCAATCATGTTCAAAGTGTCTAGATTTACCACAATTCCAACATCCTTTACTATCATTTCTTTGGAATTTTCTGCGGCCTCTTTGGCTCTCCCTGCCTCGAAACTGTCCTCTACCTCTTGACGATTTTGATGTTGAACTTGGTCTTGATTACTGTTTCCTCTTCCACTTTCAAAACCTCTACGTCTGCCTCTTCCTCTGCCAGAGTAGAATACCTACTTAGAACTAGGTTTTCCTTGGGAGCTTGAGTCCTCACCAAGATTCTTTTCTTTAATAATCAACATGGACACCATATCAACAAAATTCAAATTGTTTTCCTTGGTCTGAATAGATGCACGTGGTTATGAGAACAATCCAAATGAAAGCACCTTATACGTTAAGCATGTTGATGATGTGGTTCTAATCATTGTTGTTTATGTTGATGACATGCTACTCACTAGTCCTCATGAGAAGCATATTGCTGATTTCAAGGTTGATTTGCATGCCTCATTTGAGGTGTCTGGTTTGGGGCATTTGCATCATTATTTGGACATTGAATTTATGCACGTTGATAGTGGAATGGATTTGTGTCAAATGAAATATATTGACACATTATTGCAGTGTTTTGGCCTTGAAGACTGTAAACCCTTGCCACTCCTATGGAGACATAATTTCAATGATATGTTGATTTTTAGGAAGTTCTCTAATGACTTGTCATTTCTCAATAAGAAGTTGAGTGAGACATTTCATATGAAGGTTTGGGGGATGCCAAACATATTCTTGGCATGTAAATTACTCGTGATATGAGTAAAAGATACATATAATTGTCTCAAACTCAATGCATATCCAAAGTACTTCACAAGTTCAATATGCAAATAGGAAAGGAATTCATGATCAAAATTTCTTATCAATCTGCTATTGGTAGCCTCATGTATGTTATGGTAGCTGACTAGACATTGCATTTGTCGTGGGAACTATGAGCATATATATATGTGTGTAATCATGGAAAGAAGCATTAGGAAGTGGTCAAGATGATTTTGAGATATCTAAGTAGCACTAAGGACGTGTCCATGCTTAGGTAGAGGAAAGGCATCGATTATTGGTTACATAGATTTTGATTATGTTAGTTTTGTAGACAATCAAAAGTCTACATTAGGGTATATTTTCCATTTTTTCAGAGGTTCTATCTCTTGGGTATCACGTCTTCAAGAATGCAAAGCTATTTCCACCATAGACGTAAAGTATGTCGCAAAAAGTGAGACATGTAAGGAAGCATTGTGGCTTTCTCATCTTGCTTGTGATATGGGTTTACCTCAACATGTCTCATTTGCTCAGTAATAGTCAGAGTGCTGCTGCTTTGGCTAAGAATCTGGTCCATCATGAAAAAACCAAGCACATTGAGGTGAGGGATTGATTCATTAGAGACTACTTAGCCATTGAGTGCATTATTCTTGAGAAGGTTCATACTCAAGATAATGCTACAAATGCTTTGACTAAAGCTCTACCATAGGATACCTTTTGGCACTATTGTCACTATTGTCACTTGATGGGGGTTACTTGATTCATGATCTTACACAGTTACTTGTACATTGTGTAACATGCCCATCAGGTGGGAAGTATAGTTTGTATACTCACACTTGGGTAGTCTTTATCATTCTTCATTTTTTCCCCACAGTCACTTCGCCCAGATTGGCTTTAGGGGGAGATTGTTACTGTTAGTGTCCATGTGAGAGGCTGAATGACCCCTAGACACTTTTGTATATGTCCTTTATAAAACACATAGCGGTTCAGTCAGTCAAAGACTATAAGTTCGGCCACATTTGTAACACCTAAGAAATCTATGTTCGTGCTCTCTATGCACTATGTATTTTTTTGGTATTCTACAGGTCCTCTGGGGATTCTTGTGTGCAACATTTGGAGCTCGATTTTGTACTATGAGGATATCATCTTGAGGAGGAGAATCTACCATGGTGCATCCCCATGGAAATACACCATTGATAATGATACAATCTCTAGATTCAGAATATGTAATTCACCATCACAAATATAAGCATTAAGGAAGCAATAAGGAAGATGGGTGTCAAGTGAAAATGAAGTTGGATTGGGACGGTATATTTGCTGAATCCCAAGATGTGTCTTGATCAAATCAATGAAGAAACAATGTGCTCTTCTCTTGGCGAAGAAAAAATCAACATGAGATGATTTCTCACCAAATTGTGATACTAAAGTCCTAATGGAGAGAATCAAATGCCTTGAAAAAATCAATATGATCAATAACCATGTTTGAGTGAGTTATCTTATAAAATCCAAAGCTAGCACAACCATAAGAATATGATCATAAATGGATTTCCCATGAATAAATATAATCCAAGCAAGGTGAATGTAACTTGCAAGAGTTTGTTGCATATGAATGACCAGAGCTTAATTGAATGACCAGAACTTAATTGTTGCATATGAATGACCAAAGCTTAATTGTGACAAACGCATATACCTTGGGAACCAAACCAATAATAAAATCATTTAGTCAAAGAGGAATGTACAAACCTATCCACCTTACATACATACATGCATATACACAAACATATACACACACATACATACATACATACATGCATGCATACATACATACATACATACATACATACATACATACATACATACATACATACATACATACATACATACATACATACATACATACATGCATGCATGCATACATACATACATACATACATACATACATACATACATACATACATGCATGCATACATACTTACATACATACATACATACATACATACATACATACGTACATACATACATACATACATACATACATACATACAAACATACATACATACATACATACATACATACATACATATAGACATACATACGTACGTACATACGTATGTACGTACATACATACCTACGTACATACATACATACATACATACATACATAAATACATACATACATACATACATACATACATACATACATACATACACATATACCTATTAAAATACTACCTACTATCTTAACTTCTTTTTATTACATTGCAGGACTCGACAAAAACATGAACATGGATGAAATATTGACAAATTTTGTAAGGCCTTGAGTTAATATTGTACATATTAACTCAAGGCCTTACATATTAATATTCCACACATATTAGACTTCTTTAGGGTTATAATGAGCTATCAACCACTCCAAATGGATTGGTTTAGGTCAAGCAACCACGTTATACAAAGCAAACTATGGAGGCAGCTAGCTTATGATAGAAATAGAGGTTCATTAGAATCACCACCAGTAACTATTAGAGAAGAATTTAGTAGAGAACTTATAAAACAAAGAAATTAAAACCAGATATGATTTCCAACAAGATATCGTACACATTGAGTGGATGTCTATACAGAGAGAAATGTACAAAAGTAGGGAGTGTCTAGCAAACACTCTTCCTATAATAGATATGAGCTTTGTAGCTCTTGGTATGACCTCCTCTTTGCTTCTACAAGCCATGGAACTCCTTGGGCTTGCTCTACAGGTTCATCCACTCACTCCATATACTTCAATGGCCTTGGTTGTGCCTTCCCCATATGTTGGCCATATACGAGAAGAAGCAAGTACGAGCATACAAGCAGATCTAGCACTAAGGCAACCCTTTATTTTTTCAAAACCACTACACCATTTAAAAGTGATTCTCATCACTAAAAACCCCTGTAAATACCATTTTCACCTTTTTGTAGATCCATTTTGTACAAGCCGAGGAGTCCTCGAGCTTGAGGAGCCTTAGAAGTAGTTGCCTGCCAATTTTCATAATTTTTAGATCTCGTTTGAGCCCTCAAATAAGCCCTGGAACCTAATTTTTAACTAGGCCGGACACTAGGTCTGGACAGGGCCAAAGCTAGTCAAAAACTATAAATAGAGCTAGAGAGCTCATTTTTGGGGTGCTTCTTGTAGTTTTGAGCTTGTAAGAGAACTTGGTTGCAATAGAAGTGATTCCATTGTCTTCCTCTCTTTGTTCTTGCTGTGTGTGCGCGTGTGTGTGTATGTGTGTGCATGTTAGTGTGCTTCTCACTCATGCACTTGTGCCGTCACTTGCTCGAGGTCTTCATACCATCCTCATGTCTTCCCGGATTGACATTAAAGGAGGTGCTACTCATCACTGAGCTACACCAAATTTTGGCGCCGTTGCCGGGGATTCGAGCTTTGAGGACGAGCGTGTGATGGTAAGACGTAGAGAGGACGCGTTGGAATGGTAAGTAGTTGGTAAATTTCTGATTTTTCTCCATCTCCATCTCCATCTTCACCTCCTTCTCCATCTCCACCTCCTTCTCCTTCTCCACTACATATTCCCTCTTCCTTGTCATTTCCCTCATTTGTTGTGTGCGAGTTTGAGAGAGAGCGAGTGTGTGTGCTTGTTTTTGTGTGTTTTTGCATGTTTCTTGCAGGTTGCAGCTCCATCATCATCTCCAGCAAGCTCAACAGGAACATTGTGTGCACTCAAGGCAATCCAAAGCAAGCTAGCAAGGGTGAGTACCAAGCTTGGGAGAAGGCTTCCTGGGCTTGTGTAGCAGTTTGGTCAACCAGCTAATTGAGGTTGGAAAATCTCTCAACCCTCCTTTGTCAATTCCTAGCCTAGGCTAAGTACGACTTAGGTGTGGTAATTAATTAGGGCAACGTTAGGCACGAATCAAGTCCAAGAGTATTAATCAACCAAGTGCAAGAATTAAGTAGGTCTTAAGTGCGAGAACTCTAAGGGACAAAAGGTAAACTGGAGTCGATCACTCATCAAGTGCGGAAATTCACTTAAGTACTCCTGACGACGCGATTTCAGACAAGACCATAAACATAATATTCAACTCAAAAGAACAAAGTGATTGATGCAAATTAACCTGCAACGAGAGTGTGCTTAGGTCCAAGGGGGTAAATAAATCAGGCATATGAACCTTAGATCAGGCAGACACTTAGGCCGAGACAGACATAGCCTCAGATCTTCTGAAGCTAGTGTCAATCACACTGCCAGGTCTTGGGCCCAGCAGTTGAGTGATTACTCATACACTCCCAGATCAGAAACAAGTGATTCTGAGATGTCCTATCACATGGAGAGACCAGTAGGCAGTTCAGGGTTGGCTTATCTAGAAAAGCCAGAAGGACCTTACAAGACTCAACTGGAATACATCAGGACTAATCGTCTAGGTGCTCGCATCTATGAAGATGGCCTGAGAAGATCGGTGGTCCAGATTAAGAACCCCGATCAACCCCATGGATTAGACCACCCAGTAGTCAAGTTTGAGAATGGAGCATACCTAGATAAAGAGGGGACTATATATGTAGTCACCACTCTTCTTGATAGAACTGATGAGTCTGGAAATGTAATTGCGGAGACCGACATGGGTGATATAGAGCAAGGGAACTTAGAGAGAGAGCCAAGAACTCCCTGTGGTAAATCTGTCTTGACCAGAATCATGACTTCAGAGTGGATTCCACAGGATAATAAAAGCATAGATCTGCTTTTAAACCGAGAAACCGATGAGGCTTTTTGGAGATATAAATCTGCTCAACCTCAAGAATTGAGTGACCTCACAATCTATGAGTTTAAAGACCCTGATAGCCCAGGTCAAGTAACCTACCTAGACAATGCATCAGAGAGAATCTTCATGATCCCTGAGCGTGGCAGACATGCCTACACATGGAAGGGTGAATTTGTTTTTCCCCAACCAAGGTCTAATGTTTCCTTTGGTCACCAAGGAGCTGGGACTTCCCAAGCTCATGGAGCTCAACAAGATAGAAGTAGAGACAAACCTGAGGTAAGTTTTGCCAACTCCCTGGGAAGCGAAAGAACGAGAACGGAGAGGAATAGAATGGAACCTGAGAGACATAGAAACCCATGGAATCAAAGGAATGCTGACGATTTTCCTTTGCCAAGGCCGAGAGAACACACTAGGACCCTGCGACCAACTCAACTGGTGAAGTCCATGAAGAATTACTTCGATGGCACTGGAGACCCTTATGACCATGTAGCAGAATTTCGGCAAGTATTGAAAGCTGAGCAGGTAGAGGACCTATTCACACAATATAATGCTTTTGGTCTAACCCTTAGGAACACTGCCCTTACGTGGTTTCAACCACTAAACGAGAGGCATTTCAGAAACATAGACCAGCTCTTAGAGGCATTTATCATTGAGTTTTCTAAGAGTGGAATCAGGCATAACACCTCCTCACTAATTCATAGCTTCAAACAAACACCTCAAGAGACGGTCAAACTAGCTGGAAGAAGATTCAGGCAGTACCTGGAGAGATGCCCGATGCCGGAGTTACCCACACCAGCCAAACAAGTGGCACTATTCTTAGATGGATTGTTGAGCACTAAGCTCAGGTCATATGTGTACCTGAAGGACCCCAGAACGATAGAAGAGTGCGTGCGCATGTGCATAGACATTGAGGACAATCTGGGTGAGGAATTAGAACTATCAAAAATCTATAAGGATTCTGATAGCTCTAGTAACCTGACATCTGGTCAATCCACATCCATCGAGGAACTTGCAGAGAAGGTAGCTCAAAAACTAGGTGTCTCTAGCAAACAAATTCCGAGATTTGCCCCAGTTAAGCGGTGTTACACCTGTGGCGGTGACCATATGGAAAATGTATGTCCCATTATGGCCCAACCCCAGGCGAATCCTAGTAGCCAGTACTGCACCATAGAGCGCAGATACACAAAACACACCGCACAAGACTGCCCATATAACAAACAAACTGTTAGGCAAAATTACCCTCAGCCATATCCACAACAGGGTAGATACCAGAATCAGTACCCACCACAACAATACAACAGACCACAGAAAACTTATCAGCCACCTTATCAAGGGCAGCAGAGACCTCAACCAGTCCTAGTGCAGCAACCCCCTGCTCCAACCAATGTGATCCCAGTGAAATATGCATCTGCTGAAGAAAATCCGAACAGAGCCATAGTCCCAATCACCCCATTGCTATCAGATAGTGATCCTAGTGACCATAGTTTTGACTCCACACATATTGATAGCCCACAGGCTTACTACATGCAGTCACCCGAGCATAACGAGTCATGCTATTATGAGGACCCAAGTGAAAATAGTGGGGAGTCTGAGTATGCCAATGTCATGTACACAAACCCCAACTCTAGATCTCAACCTAGGCATGTACGACCCCCATTTCCTAGAGGACCATGCTTCAGATGTCAGGGGGATCACCTTATACGTGATTGTCCACTGCCGGCCCCTACACAACCTCAACCAGTAACCATTCAGGGTTTCTGTCAAGACTGCGGAAAAGAGCATCTCCTACGAGATTGCCCAAAGAACCCTAATAACATGCCTAAAATCACTCCTATCAATGTTGTTGGGTTAGTTGTAGACTCCACAGGGAGTGTGACTTCCACTGCACCTGTGCAAGTAATCACAAGAGCCCAAGCACTACAACAAAACCAAGGTGTTGGCCAGGAAAAGAGCCCCGAGGTGAGTGAAACAGAGAGTATAACCAAAAAGAGGACTAGAGCCTGGAAGGATAGTCGTGAAAGAATGAAAAGGCAATGGGCCAAAAAGATGAGCGAACTTGAAGAAAGCTTGAGAGAAACCAAGGCGAAGATAAGTGAACTCGCATCTCAAAACCACTCTCAGACCAACCCTCCACCACCTCTCCCTTTACCCGCCAATCCACCTTCTTCCATTCCCCAACCCTTCAATACACCACCCTTAACCCACCCACCACCCAGAGTAGGATCCGTCCTAGCCGATCCCACTCCCGAGGACCTAAACATGATGCTTAGAGCATATCAGGCCAGAATCCAAAAAGGGCCAAACGTAACTGATCATGAAAAGTGTTACCCTAGAGCAGAACTAGAGCTAGAACGAACCAAAATTTGTGCTAAGATGGTGGAATTAGCTCAGACCATGTTTGAAGCCAGTCGCCTATTTAACATCTCTAGTTCAACAAAGACACAATTGCACTTTGATGGATTGTTAGAAAGAATAGAGAAGTTGATTGCTCAATCAGAAAAGGAACCCGCCTCTCAACACCAGGACAAGGCAAGTGAAAGAGTAAGCATTCCTGCTCAGGAAGCCTATGTGCCTGAAGCCTATGTGCCTAACTCTACGGAGCCAGACACATCATCTTCTATGAATCGGTTCACACCAGAATTCCTATGCGAGATTCAAGAAGACAAATGGGCTAAGGAGAGTGAAGTTCTTCCTCCCATTGAACTGGTGGATGACACACACGATCAATTCCCACAAGACCTTCCTTCCATTTATGGAGAGCAAGAGAGTACCCAATATCAAGAAAGATTAGACTTCGAGTCTAATTCTTTACAAGAACTACCCCATTTCACAGGCCCATGGGAAGCAAAGTCCACCTGTATGAGAGCGCCTACGGTCATGGTGAGAAACGAAGATTCAGTCATACCTAGGAACACAGAGGTAGTGAAGAACACCAAAGTGCAGTGCAATCTCACTTTGGAAGAGCTGCTTAAGGTTAGACCAGAAGTGTGGAAACATGTAGCCAATCAAGTGCCCGAGATAGCAAAACCTCGTTCCCAGGTAGGATCACATAGGACGGTGCCACAGATACCCTTGGATAAGATAGGAGATATGTGTGAAGGTGAAGAAGGGAACACCTATCTTCCCATTACCTACCAGGAGTACACCACCAAGGCAATTTTGGACTCAGGCGCAGGAGTTGCAATTGCCACCACTTCCCTATGGAAGCGTTGGGGCAAGCCAGCACTCAGGCCAACGAGAATGAAATTGCAGATGGCCGATGGTCATATTGAGAGACCCTTAGGGTTGCTAGAAGGAGTAACTCTCACCACCTGTGGTGTCGAGTTTGAACATACATTTGCTATATGTGACTTTAGCAAAAATCATGCCTATGAAATGATTTTGGGAAGACCATTTCTGCGGCAGTTGCAAGTGGTACAGGATTGGGGAACCAATTCCTTGTATTTGCAACATCTAGGTGTCACAACCAAAGTCAATCTTAAGGATTATTCTCATAGAGACGTACCACCTATTCAATGGAATCCCATCCATAGAGCCAAAGAGGAGACTGAGTCTGTGCATTCCATAGGATCCGGATCCTCGTGGATGCATGAAGACACCCACTTATGGATGTGTAAGGTAGCAGTAGAAGAAGAGAAGAGAGAGAGAGCCAGAGAGGTAGGTGCAAAAGAAAACCATAGATCAATTCAAGACCCAGCCTATGCACCTGTAGTCTTTCCTGATGAGGAATTTGAACCCCATGGCTGGGCAGAAATCCTAGCAACAATGGATGTAGCCGTCAATGAAGAACAATGGACACCCCACTGTGATGAGGATGGCTATGACATCTCAGTCTTCTCCATAGAGCCAATCATGGGAGAGGCAGTTCTAGAAGAATGCGAACCTATCCCTGATGCATTTGAGGATGCAAGTGACTCCGATCTAGAGTCAATTATTATGGACCCACCATTTGCATCAGATGAAGAATACTTCCATGAAGTAGAATTTCAACCCCAGAGGCATGGAGAGCTTACAAATGATGTAAGATTAGCAACACATGTGACCACGAAGGAAGAAGGAAAGAAACGAAAGAAGAGAGAAGTCTCACCAGAAGAGGAAGAATCTTTGTTTGAGGTCCCAGAAAATTTTAAGAAGTATGAGATAGATGACAGGAGAGTCATGATAAGAATGCCTAAACGAGAGGCACAATCAGGGGAGGCCTATGACAACAAAGAAACCACCAAGAAAATAGTAGTGGCCCTAGAAGAAGGAGAGGAGAGATGCACATACATAGGCCATGACCTAACGGAGGAAGAAGAGCATGCATTAATAGCCTTGCTAAGAGAATACAGAGATGTATTCGCTTGGAGTTACAAGGATTTGAAAGGTGTTGACCCTGACATATGCTCATACACTATCCCCATGACCTCAGATGCTAAACCCTCTAAGCAAAAGCCATACACATATAATGATAACTATGCTGCTAAGATCAAAGAAGAGATAGACCGCTTGGTGGAAGCCGGATTTATCTATGAAATTGAGCACACTGAATGGGTATCCCCCATTGTAGTGGTGCCCAAGAAGAATGGCAAATTACGAGTATGCATTAACTTGAAGAAGGTTAATGCAGCCACTATTAGAGATAGCTATCCACTTCCTATCACTGAGCATCTATTAGAAAGGGTAGCGGGCAAGGAAGTGTACAGCTTCCTAGATGGGTTTTCGGGCTACAATCAAGTAGCCATTGCACCAGAAGATCAGCATAAAACGGCTTTTGCCACAGAGTGGGGTATATTTGCTTTTAGGGTAATGCCATTCGGGCTGACCAATGCTCCCGCTACCTTCCAAAGGCTGATGTGCCATGTGTTTAAAGAGTTCTTGAGGAAGAACTTAGAAGTCTATGTTGATGATCTTTGTGCTCATTCCAACATTAGGCAAACCCATATTCCCGAACTCAGAAAAATCTTTAACAAATGTAGAGAATATCAAGTCTGCCTGAACCCAGAAAAGTGCGTTTTTATGGTCAGGCAAGGCAAGATTCTAGGACACATAGTGTCAAAGAATGGCATATCTACTGATGAAGAGAAAGTGAGAGCTATAGCAGAGCTACCTAGGCCAAGAAATGTCAAAGAAGTTCAAGCTTTCATGGGGC
This sequence comes from Ceratopteris richardii, assembly GCA_020310875.1. Taxonomy (NCBI): domain Eukaryota; kingdom Viridiplantae; phylum Streptophyta; class Polypodiopsida; order Polypodiales; family Pteridaceae; genus Ceratopteris; species Ceratopteris richardii. The sequence continues at coordinate 101,993,464 of CM035415.1, forward strand.
ATTGTGGTTACTACCGCCGATTCATTCACATGTATGCTGTCATTGCAAAGCCCATGTACGGGCTTCTGACTAACTTTGAGTGGACTGATGAGTGTGAGAATTCCTTCCAGGAGCTTAAACGGAGATTATGTTCAGCACCAATCTTGACCACACCAGATTGGAACAGGCCATTCCATGTTCATGTGGATGCATCCAATTACGCTATTGGATGTGTACTTGCACAACCTACTAGTGAAGGTAATATGGATCTCCCAATTGCCTATGCCAGTAGACAATTGAATGCAGCTGAACGAAATTACACCACAACTGAAAGAGAAGGCCTAGGCATGGTGTATGCAGTTAAGAAATTTAGACATTATTTGCTTGCAAATAAGTTCAAATTTTTACTGATCACCAAGCTCTACTGTACCTAGTAAACAAGCCATGTAATACAAGCAGATTAGTAAGATGGTTTCTCTTACTAATGGAGTATGACTTTGAGGTAGTAGTGAGAAAGGGCAGAACTCACCTAAGAGCAGATCACCTCTCAAGGATCACATCAGGAGAAGCCCCACAAGGAGTGTCAGATGACTTACCTGATGCTTACTTGTTTAACTTGGAAGTGGTACCGCAGTGGGCTAAGCCACTAGTGCCAGTGCTAACCTACGGGCCTAACCACTCAGTGATGGCCACACAGGATAGAGAGGTGGTAAAGGCCCAAAAGTATCACATCATGGCAGGAAGTATGTACAAGCACACGGATCAAGGGATCTTGGCTTGTTGTGTGGAAGAGGACGAGCACGTGAAGTGGTTGCAATTAGCACATGTAGGTGCATTAGAGCAACACTACTCAAAACAACGAACCCTGCAAACATTGAAGAGACTTGGAGTGTACTGGCCAACTATGGAAGCAGAAGTCCATAGAATGTGCAAGGAATGCCCAATTTGTGGCACTAAGCCACCAGTGGAACATGCCACCCTTTATCGCGTGTCTCTAGTGCCAGATTGGAGCGAGCCACTAGTGGCGTTTCTGAGGACGAAGACATTCCCTCAAGATATGACCCTGACGAGGCAAAGAAGTCTAGAACAAGAGGCCCTAGATTACTCACTCATTGGTGATAATCTATACAAGCGCGGAAAAGATGGTTACCTGAGACTATGTGTTCATGAGAATGAATATCTGAAGATCTTGGAAACTGCTCACCAGGGTGTAGCAGGAGGACATTTTGGTCCAGATAGGGTGATCAAGGCAATTCTATTTGCAGGATTTTGGTGGCCCACCCTTCACATGGACGCACATACCTATGTGAAGAGGTGTGAGATTTGCCAGCGAACCCAGTATCCTATACGGAGAGATGAGATGCCACTGAAGCCTATGATGGGCGGACATGCATTCTCTAAGTGGGGAATAGACTTTGTAGGTCCTATCAACCCCCCAGCGAAGGGTTCCCATGCTGAGTATATCATCGTTGCCACGGATTATCTAACCAAGTGGGTAGAAGTAAAAGCCACAACGAAGAACGATGCTCAGACAACTGCTAAATTCTTGTTTGAGAACGTATTCACAAGATACGGGCTACCCATAGAGTTAGTTAGTGATAGAGGCACTCACTTCTTGAATGAAGTTATTGAAAATCTGCTCCAAGAATTCTTGGTAGTGCATAAGAAGTCTGCCCCATATCATCCCCAGGCAAATGGACAAGCCGAAAGCACCAATAAGATCCTATGCAATGTATTGACAAAATTAGTGAACAACAAACGCTCTGATTGGGACAAACAGCTACACCATGCTGTTTGGGCATACCGAGTCGCCTACAAAACGGTACTCCAAGCCACCCCCTTTCAGATGGTTTTTGGCCAAAACGCATTGCTACCGTTGGACTTCTTAATACCTACATTAAAAGTAGCACAAGAACACGAATGGACGGGTCATGAACTCTCCTCTAGACTTTTTGACCTTGAACGATTAGGAGAAACAAGACTGAGAGCAGCTGCAGGGATATATGCAGCTAAGAAGAGACAGAAGGCATACTTTGATGCCCATGTGAAGGATAAGGGCTTGAAAGCAGGAGATCTAGTTTTAGTCTACACATTGAAACAACATGCAAGAAAGCTAGAAAAGAGAGGCTACGGACCTATGATCATCAATAGGATCTCCACGAGTGGAGCAGTACAACTGGCTACTTTGGAGGGTGATGTTCTTCCAAACTATATTAGCGGTTGCAGAGTCAAGCTGTATCAGGAACCCCTCACGGAGGAAATGCTAAGTCGACTCAATACTGCTAAGCAACGTAAAGAGGAGGAAAAACGAATTCGAGAAGAAGCACAGGCAGAGGCCTTAGAGCGTATCAGACGAATGAAGTTGAGGAGACAAGGGAGGGATCAGCCTATAACTGACACCCAAGCATCTCCAGGCTATCACATGGCCATGTGTGAGGCTTCAGGTGAACGTACCTATAAGATAGTGGATCGAAGACCTTTTGTGACCCTAGAAATAGGACAAAGAGACAGCACAACAAGCGTGAGAGCTTTAATTGATTCAGGAGCAGCCACAAGTGCAGTTCGGCTTTCTTATTGCCAGCAGCTGCAATTGGAGGTAAAACCCCTAGAAGCATATCTGATAGGACTAGGAGGTGTTGAAACCCCTTGCATGGGAGAGGTGGATCTTCCCCTCTACCTACAAGAGGTCCTCATGCCAGCAAAAGTGCTAGTGTGTGAAGACGAGGATCTTACCGAACCTCTTGTCTTAGGCTAAGACTAGATCTATGATCACGCAGTCAACCTCAACCTAAGAAGTGGACTTCTTCAGGTTTGGGTAGGCCAAAGCCGTCTCATGATTGAATTAGAAAATCAAGCACTCAAACCAATAGAACATTCACCAACTCCTGGTCCCTCCAGGAATCCACATGAAGATAACAATGTTGTTCTTGACCAAACTTCTATGGTGCAGAGGATTGTCAATCGTACTGAAGGCATAGGAGCCAATAAGGAGTTCCTAACTGATCCAAAGAAGATTCTAAACGAGCAGACCGAACACCACCCGACACAAAGGAGGCTGATGATCAAGAGGCAGGAGCGCCAACCCGTACAACATGGAGCATCTCGTGGCGCAAAGCAGATCTGGATACGCAAGGAAGGAAGACCCACAACTCTAATAGCAAACTCTCAAGGAGACAAGAAACGAGCCTCACCATCAAGGAACAAAGTGATGAAGCCCTCTAGGATAACCCCTAGGCATGCCATTTCTATTTGGGTTCCTAAGCGGTCAATGAAGGCCATCCCTAATGCTAGACAGATATGGGTGCCCAAGGCCTGCTTACAAGCCCAAATTACTTCACCTTCAGACACTAGGATGAAGCAACATTCACAAGCACTAGTGGCCAACAACTCAGAAAACGAAAAGATACCTACACCACTCACTGTCTCCACTCTCATCAACCCTCGGCATGTATGGAAATGGGTACCCAAAAGGTCCCAAATGCATCACACTCTCATCCGAAAATCTTCATCTGTCTTTAGCTCTAAGAGCTACGAATCTTCTATCAAAGTGTGGAGAATTAAACTGTGTATTAAACCCCCTGACCCCATTCTGTAAATCCGCCCACACTAACACAGGAGCATTCTGAGCCCATTGCATAACCAAAGTATGCATCTAGGATGACACTAACCTTTAATCACCACTCACACCTATCACAAACACTTCACCACTAACCACTGACCTCCGGGATTGTCATGTTAGTATTGTGAAGGGAACACCATTACATCTTGTTTCCTATGCAACACTAATGTGCCTTTCTTCTTCCAACAGATAAGCAACCTACTCTCATGGCAACAGCGGCCGGCACAAGCTCTCAGACAGGCTCTGGTGCTCCAATCAATTGGGATGCCATGCCAGTGGAGGCCCCACCAATAGCTCGGCCTCAAGAGTTCGTGAATGTGCGGAGAATTCCTATTCCAGATCCACCCAATGGCCTAACCGAAAGAGTAAAAGGGCATTCTCACTGGTTCAATGAGATGCCAGGAGATTTGGGAGACGCGGATCACATCTGGGAATCCAAAATGGAATGTGGAAGAGTGTGGTGGACCTTCCAGTTCTTCTCACGAGAATTCGAAGCATTGCAAAATGCAGCTCCACTTCAAGACATCTGGCAAAAGGCAGGATTACAAACTTATTTCAGTGCAGCTCTGCCTAAACCCGATTTCCTCAGGTGCTACTACCTAATTGCCACGCTGAAGCCGACAGGGGACAAGGATCATTCAGGCACATTCTGGGTGCCCTCCTTGTCAAATCTGGAGGAAATGAGGAAGTTTGAATTGAATGTTACTTTAATCAGGGAAGCACTTCAGATGTATGGCACGCATGTACCTTCTGACCGCGACCCCTTGATACCTGAATCGATGAAAAGCAATAGAATCAAGAAGCTAAAAGAAATGTGCGCCCTCACCCCCAACATCGCCATACCTTTGCGGATGTGCCTCCAACACTTCGCATTCCCAGCTCAGGACCGTTTCACCCAACCTCACAAGAAAATATGGTATGGGCTATATCTGGCAGAGACTGGAAGCTTGCCCATTAAGATGCCTGTATGGATCTTGGATCAAGTGTATGAGGCAGGCAAGCGAGGTGTGAGGAAGCCCACTTTGCATGGCTGTTGTGCGCTTACAAGAATCATCTATAGATGCCTTGCATATGATGTGCCGGTTGCCAGAGCCTTAAAATATGCACAATTGGAGCTGTTCAAGGGGCGGAAGTCAGGGAGCCAGCCGGCAAAACGAATGCGTGGATCGCTTTCCCAGGTTTCCCAGGTAATGATCCCTCAAGAAGCCACGACCGAAGCTTCTCCCCGACCAGAAGCTCAGGTCACTCCTTTCACGATCCATCTTCAAGGAGTTCAAGCTGGGGAGGTGGTCCAACCCGCTCCATCCGCCCCTCCACTACCTACCGATGCAGAGTTTGCAACTATGGCCACCTTCACAGAGGATCCAAACTTCGACTTTGAAAGATTCCTGCAGACGGTCCCCCTATCAGATAGTGAAGATTTCCCTGACAATGACGATCCAGCAGCATCATTCCAAAGAGAACTGCCACAGGGAGAAACAAGCAGAGTACATGGAGAAGATGAGGCACAACACCCTCATGGTCCAAGCACACAAGTTCAGGAAGAAGTACAAAGACATGAGCCAGAAGAGAGCGAAGAGGAAGCCCCTGCCTACACGGCACAACTCAAGCGGCTATACAAGACAATCAGGCAAGTACAGAGAAGACACAAGATGACAGAAGAGGCGAATCGAGCTCTAGTGAACCAAATGCTTCAAGCCGAGAATGTAGATTCCCATTTTGTTGAATCATTGAATCTATTGGCGGACACATGTGGGATTGGGGAAGCATTGAGGACTATGGTCCATCGGGAGAACCCTACCTATGATCAACGAAGGATTGATACACGGCCACGGCAGGGAAAAATGATTCAAATGGAAGTGTCTACTGCCTTGCCTACCACCATTTCGGAGGATGTTCACATGGCTAGCCCAAATCCCACTGACGAACAAGATGTAAATACACAGGTACCATCTCCACCGTCACCTCCCATTCAACCCTCAGAACCCTTCTCCACTAGTCTTTCTGAACAACCGATATCCACCCAACATGAACCCATGGTACACACCTCCGTTGTTACATCCTTCCCTTTACCCACAACCATCACTCTCGCCCAAATTTTTGAACCCCACATAGGTCATCCGGCCACCGATCAAACCATAATAGATCACCCCTCTCATCTCCCCACCCTTGGACAACCTCTTGCCACTAGCTAGACCTCATCCCATCCTTTTCCATTCACCCACACCCAAACCCTATCCACCACTTCCTTAGTAACCGCTTCATGCTCAACCCAAATCACACAACCGTCATTTTGGACAAACCTTGTAAATATACTCCAACAGGTGGATAAATATAATAAAAAGTCCCTTTCCCAACCCCACTCCCCCACGTTCACTGCCACCACTTTCACACCACCCACCATCCCTGTATTCACAGTTCACGAATCACACACTCTCACGTCCGATCCCATGGACATTTCACCATCCACAGGAGCACCAACCGCCACGTCTGTTCCACCATCATCACAACTCACTTCACTCATAGGCACATCATCCACTTTTCCCTTACCCATTTCCCGAACCTTTGCATGTTCCACCTCTACCCATGCATCCACATCATTTAGTAATGCACTAGACACCATGGTTGAAGCCGCCACTCAGCTTAAGCAAGAGTATAAGCTATTAGAGGAAAATAACACCGAGCTGTGCAATCTCTCGGCCCAACTCCAGGCCCGAGTTGATGCCTTGGAACTAGGCAATACAACACTACAACATCAGGTGGCTGACCTCCAACAATCAAAGACAGAACTCGAAGCTAAGTATGCAGAGTCAGGCAAAGCTATGGAGGAACAACTCAGAGAACAAATGAGCCGCAATGCGAGACTACAACGAAACATGGCTCTACTCCGACGCCATTTAGCGGCTGCTCAAGAAGAAAACAAAAGACTACAGCAACAAAATCAAGACAACCTCGAAGCAGCTATGGAAAATACTCCAGGGGCACCCATCGACCCTGCTAAATTCCAAGCCATCCCCTCAGAAAACATACAACAAATATTGGAAGCTTATGCCAATCTCTTGGAAGCTCATGATCAGCTCACTGACCAAGTCAAAGATCTACAGAAAGCCCAAGTGCCTACACAACACCAACAGGAACCTAAAGAGATGGCCAACGCTGCAACCTCACCGGAGCCGGAATTATCAGTAACCAATGAAGTACTTGAGCTACGGCAACAGGTTGCAGAACTAAAAATTAAGTTGTTACAGTATGAACGACCTCCCTCTCCACCTGATCAAACCATAGAAGAAGAAACAGTAGTCATTCCAGTGGAGGAGACATTTGAAGATAATTATGAGCCTCAAACCCTTCCAAGAGGCAGAATTACGGAGGAAGGCCAGGATACATATGAGGAACCCCCGTCAGCATGGATGAAGCAGGTAGAGGAGATGGGTCACACTCACGAAGAGCGTGTTGCAACTCAGATGCTAGCCATGAAAGCCATAGAGGAGACCATACTCAAATCTGAATATTTCTCGAACTTGGCTCCTAGGAGGTTGATAACTAGCTCAGAGTTACAATACAAACCTTATTTTGTATTGTTGGCGGACTACAATGCTGAGATCAAACGCATAACCAACACGTACCCCTTGTTCGCAACACAGTTCGAACCCGAGGACATCCCAGAGGCAGCCAGAAAAGGGGCGATATTCCAACCTACTTGGAGGCAAAGATTACTTGAAACATATCCGGAAATGCTTAGAACATGGGATCACGCTCCCATGCATTTGAAGTATAACCCTTGTTATGGGCCAGTGCAAAGAAGAAGATCATGGAAAGCCTTCGCCATCAAGGTTCAGAACAATGTAAACTGTAGAGAATGGCTTAATTACCCCGCCATTGCACCCCCAACCGGCACCCCCACAGTATCTTACATGATTGCAACTATCAGACATTGGATGCCACGCCTCCACCCCATGCCAGATGTAGCTGCCCAGATGATGCTCAAGATATTCGACATGATGCAGGTGGTGCTCAAAACTTTCCGCAATGTATGCCATATTCAGCCTCCGATTCCCGGGTTTGTCAATGGTAATTATGACCTGCTATATGATATGAGCACCACCCCGAGCATACGCGTTGCTTATGCATGGCACGCACGCATCAGATATCTCCCTGCCTGCTATAAGCAAACTTTCGATGATATGTTCACCACAGGGTTCTGGGAAGCACACTCAGAGGTATTCACGCCAAGGCCCACCCATTTGTTACACCTCTTTGCATGCAAACAAACGATGCACTCAGAACTCTACACAACGCCACAACCGAACATACCGAGTGCAATCAATTGGGAGGCCCTCCAGAGAGACTTGGTTCGGGGACTACGCATCAAGGAACAAGAAGTGGCAACCGGCCTCCTGCAGAACTACATTGATCAAACAATGGAGCAGAGGTCTGTCAGAGGCGACAGACGCTAGGGGGGGGAGAGTGTTGGCCGTATACGAGAAGAAGCAAGTACGAGCATACAAGCAGATCTAGCACTAAGGCAACCCTTTATTTTTTCAAAACCACTACACCATTTAAAAGTGATTCTCATCACTAAAAACCCCTGTAAATACCATTTTCACCTTTTTATAGATCCATTTTGTACAAGCCGAGGAGTCCTCGAGCTTGAGGAGCCTTAGAAGTAGTTGCCTGCCAATTTTCATAATTTTTAGATCTCGTTTGAGCCCTCAAATAAGCCCTGGAACCTAATTTTTAACTAGGCCGGACACTAGGTCTGGACAAGGCCAAAGCTAGTCAAAAACTATAAATAGAGCTAGAGAGCTCATTTTTGGGGTGCTTCTTGTAGTTTTGAGCTTGTAAGAGAACTTGGTTGCAATAGAAGTGATTCCATTGTCTTCCTCTCTTTGTTCTTGCTGTGTGTGCGCGTGTGTGTGTATGTGTGTGCATGTTAGTGTGCTTCTCACTCATGCACTTGTGCCGTCACTTGCTCGAGGTCTTCATACCATCCTCATGTCTTCCCGGATTGACATTAAAGGAGGTGCTACTCATCACTGAGCTACACCATATAGACCATCTAGGCACTTATACATGAGTGCCAAATCCTTGTTCACTTCATCACTTCAAGGGGGAATTTGTTGATATATTTTAGTGGTGATGTGTGTGAACACATTTAGGATCTCCTAGGAACTTTTTTCCCTCTTTCAGAAGTTTTTTCCCCTAGCTTGTATATACACCTATAACCTTAACGTGTTGCTTACCTTTGTACAATCACTTGGTAATACATTATGTATTGTGTTGTGTTCCAAGATTCTTCTTTTTCCTTGTGTTATTCATGTGCTTTTGTAGACCTCAAACTCCAATAGGAATCAAAGCAGATGATAAGTGGGAAGTATTCACCATTTACATAGTCTTATATATGGAGATGCAACTATCAGATTTTAACACAATCATAGGAAAACTCTCCATCCATGAAGCCAAGCTTATGAAGAATGGAGACGCAAAAAAATGTAATCAATCCTCTGCCCTATACGCTAATAAAGGTATAAGTAAAGATGCTAAAGCAAAAAGGAAGAATTCTAATAAAGAAGAAAGTACCTCCCAAGCTAACTTTGCAACTAGAGGGAGAAGTTAGAGAGGACGGGGCATAGGAGGTAGAAAAGGTAGGGGGAGATCTCAAAGCTCCTCAACTTGTGTTATATGTCTGCTTAAAAAACATACAACTAAGCAGTTTTTCAAGAACCAACTATCCTTCTTGAAAGCTAATGCCTACTATTTCAACCATAATGGTGGTGATAGCGAATGCTTTTGGATCTGCTAGAAGAAGAAAATCACATTAGTATTGCATCAAAAATTGGATGAGACCATGTTCCCTCTTCAACACTATATGGCATTCCTTTCTCTTCTCAAATTCATTTCTCTTCTTCTTTGCACATTTTTGCAGCATTGAGTCGACGTAGCATTTCTTCTATCAAAGGTTCTTGGTAGAGTTTCACTCTACAACCACTAATGAAACTTGGCACTATTTCACCATCTAAGGTAGTTGATTAGACTACTCCACTTGTTGATATCCAATTAATTATCATAGGTCCATAGCCACGTTTTTCTAATCTATGAGCATATTGCATCAACATATAGACCAAGACTATATCTCCTTCTTCCAAGCCTTTATCTTTTGTATGTGCATCGAAGTATGCCTTTTGCCTTTTCTTAGATACGTATATCCCAATTCTCCTATCATTATTATGTCATCTACATATACACACAAATAGATAGGTTCATTGTGATCCTTCTTGATGAACAAAGAAGGGTCTGCATTTCTTGACCTAAAACCTTGATCTTGTAGATAGGTTACCAATGTGAAGTTCCAAGCTCTAGGATGTTGTTTCAATCCATACATTGCCTTTTTGAGTCTTCATACATAAGATTTATAATTAGGGTTTTAAAATCCTTGAGGTTGTGACATGTATACCTCTTCATTAATCCAATCATTGAGAAATGCATTCTTCATATCTAGTTGAAGTAGTCTCCGATTTCTTCTAGCAGGTACACTTAGCAATGTTCTGATTGTAGTCATCCTTCCAACTGGTGAGAAGATCTCCTCATAGTCTGTACCGTGATTTTGAGCACATCCTTTTGAAAATAATCTAACCTTGTACCTGAAAGTTAATCCATTTGAATGTCTTTTTAGCTTATAGACCCATCTGCAACCTATTATCATTTCATTATTTTGCTTTGGAACCAACTCCCAAGTGTCCATTTCTTTTAAGACTTCTATATCCTATTTCATAGCTTTCTCCCAATTAGGATTACCTTTTTGCTTCTTCATATGTTGAAGGTTCTTCTTAAATTGACATTTTTGCCAAGTAAATTGAATGCTTTGTGGCAAATGTAGAATCACATCCATACCTTTCAAGTTGCTTTTTCTGCCTTGTGACCTTCTAGGAGTATCCTTGGAGTATTCTCCATATTTTTGCATCTTAGCCTTTCCTCTTAACTCTCAGAGCTTATAGTCTCTTTCCTTCTCATCTAATCATCATCATATTCATTTCTTGGATCCTGGACATGTGTATCATGCTTGCTACCTAATGGATGGAAATCAAAGTCAAAACCACATGGTAGGTTTATGTTGGTAGTAGTCAGGGCACTCAAGGACTTACAAGACATGGAAGCCAATGAAGAGAGTCAGAGCAAAGAGAAGGGCCAAGTAGGCAAAGCAGCCAACGCAGATCCGACAGATAGGCCCTATAATTTTTCATGAAGCAATATTTCCCAAATAGTGATCTTAGTCACTTCACACCATTGTAAATACCATTTTTTATTATTCCTACTCCATTTTGTGCAAGCCAAGGAGTCCTTGAGCTTGAGGAGTATTAGTAGTATTTATGTACCAATTTTCATAATTTTCAGAGCTCATTTGAGCCTCCAAAATAGCCTTAGAACCTAAGTTTTAACTAGGTTGGAGACTGGGTCTAGACAGGACCAAAGCTAGTCAAAAACTATAAAAAGAGCTAGAGAGCTCATTTTTGAGGTTAGCTTGTAAGTGATTTGAGCTTGTACATGAGACTTTTTGAGTAATATAAAGAACTCGATTGTCTCTCTCTTTGTTCTTGCCTTGTGTGCACGTGTGTGTGTATGTGTGTGCATGTTTGTGTGCTTCTCACTCACACACTTGTGCCATCACTTATTCGAGGTCTACCATCCTCACATCTTCCCAGATTGACATTAAAGGAGGTGCTACTCATCACTGAGCTACACCAAATTTGGCACTGTTGTCGAGGAGAGAGCTTCGAGGACGAGCATGTGATGATAAAACGTAGAGTTGTGATGTTGGCATTATAGGTAATTTCTTTAATTTTCCTTATTTTTCTCTTTCTTACTTCACATTCATCATCACCATCATCATCCTCACCATCTCCCACCTCCATCTCCATCATCACGAACTTTTCAGTATTTTGGTCATATCACCTTCCCCCTTCCATTCCCCTCTTTTCACTTGGGAGAGAGAGTGAGAGAGCGATTTATGTGTGCTGTTTTTGCATGTTTTTTGAGTGTTCTTTCATATTTTGGCTGTATCATCATCTCCAGCAGGTCGCATAGGTAGGAAAAAGCTCTGCACAATCTCCGAGGCATTGATCTCTGTCAATCGTTTGATAGAAATTTTGATCTTTGGGTAGAACTAAGTGCACTACAGTAGACTAGAGACCTTGCACATCACAAATCCACAAGAATTTCTAAAAAATTTGCATTTTTGCTATCCATCATGATTGACAGCATCAATCGTGATTGACAGTGTCCATCGCGATCGACAGACCGCGACCGACACCTTTGTCAATCGCGACAGACGATATCCTTTGCGATAGACACACATGTCCATCGCGATTGACAGAGAACTTCACGATTGGTAGCTGATTCGACAAAATTCTTGTCCATCGCAAGGCATAGAGGCCCGATTGACACACAAAAACGTAAAAAGGTTAAAATTTCAATCAATCGTGATTGACACCCCATGACGGACTGCCTATCCATCGTGATTGACACATGTCCATCACGACAGATAGAAAAATCACGATTGACACCCCATTTCATCGAGAAACCTATACACCGTGATTCATAGACCACGATTGACACAAAATCACGCAAAAACCCCAAAAAACTCAGTCCATCACGATTGACACCATCAATCGCGATTGACCCATCCATCATGATTGACACCATCAATCATGATTGACCCATCAATTGCGATCGACACTCCCTCTCCATCGCGATTGACAGGCCATGACGGACAACTCTGTCCAGCGCGATTGACAACCATTTTTGACCAGTTTTTAGGGTTTTATAATTAGAAGATTTTGGCTAATTTTGGGCATGAATATTGTGCTATAGGACACATAGGGAAGCCGTAAGAAAATAATTAGAGAAAACCCTGTTTGCCTGATAGCCCGTTTAAACCCTGTTTTAATCCTAGAACCCTAAACTGTCATAACTTCCTCATACAAAATCCATTCGGAGTGATCTTAGACTCTTTGGAAAGCTTGTTTTGAATCCCATACCATGAACTGTCATAACTTCCTCATAATGGGGAGTTATAGATAGGGTATTTTGAAGTTGACCATACCATGGGGTAACAAAACTGAGGGATCTTTAGGATTGTTTTCTATAAAGCCAAAGGACAATTTGGTCTATGAATTACATGAATGAAAATGGTTTGTTGTGTCAATTGAATTTAAATCTTGAGCTAACTTTGGGAGTTTTACAGGTCCACTGAGAGCATTAAAGGTCATTCAAAGCAAGAGTGAGTGTAGGCTTGGGAACACACTTCCTGGGCTTACAAGGGCAAGGGATAAGCAACTTGAGGTTGGATTATTCTCAACTCCCTCTATCAATTCCTAGCATAGGTTAAGTACGGATAGAGTTATTTATTGATTAGGGCAACGTTAAGCATTGTCAAGTCCAAGAACTCTAATCACTCAAGTGCAAGTATAAATAGATTACATTTGTGTAACACCCTAAGGGAAAAGAATTCAAATCAAGTGATCAAACTCAAGTACAATAAAACCCAAATGTTCCTTGTGATGAAGATTGATTGGAAAAGAAGTGACATCCTAAGAAAATAAAAAAGAACAAGTGAATATTACAAACGAACTCAGCAACGAGGTTGTACTAGGAATTAGTATAACCACCAAGGCATATGAACCTTAGATCAGGACGCTATCTAGGGAGGGATTGACAAAGCCTTAGGTCTTCAGAGGCTAGTGTCAATCACACTGCTAGGTCTTAGGCCCAGCAGTTGAGCGCTTATCCGCACTACCCTAGCTCTGAAACTAGTGAATCAGAGATGTCTTATGGTATGGAGAGACCCACAAGAAGTTTAGGTGGCTTACTTAGAGAAACCGGAAGGTCCTTACAAAACCCAACTTGAATACATTAGGACCAACCGATTAGGTGCTCGCATCTATGAGGATGGCCTAAGAAGATCCGTTGTGTAGATTAAAAACTGTGATCAACCCCTTGGACTAGAACATCCAATGGTCAAGTTTGCGAATGGCACATACCTAGATAAAGAAGGGACAATATACGTAGTCACCAACCAACCGGATAGAACATATGAATTTGGTAATGTAATCTCAAAGGTAGACATAGGGGACATAGAGCAAGGAAACTTAGGAAGAGAGCCTAGAACTCCCCGAGGCAAATCAGTCTTGACTAGAATCATCACTCCAGAGTGGGTCCCCCAAGACAATAAGAGCATAGAACTCGTCTTAAATCGAGAGATTGATGAGGCTTTTTGGAGGTATAAGCCTGACCAGCCTAATGAAATAGGAACATGATCTTGATAACCCAGGCAAAGTGACCTATTTAGACAATACTTCAGAGAGAATCTTTGTGGTCTCAGAACATGGTAGACATGCCTACACTTGGAAGGGTGAATTTATTTTTCCCCAACCAAGATCTAATGTCTCTTATGGCCCCCAAGGAGCTGGAACATCCCAAGCTCATGGGGCTCAAAGGGACAGGAGTAGAGATAGGCCGGAAGTAAGCTTTGCTAACCCATTCGGAAGAGAAAGAACGAGAATGGAGACGGATAGAATGGAAACCGAGAGACCTAGAGAACCAAGGAACCAAAGAAATACAGATGAATTTCCTCTGCCAAGGCCTAGGGAACACACTAGGACCTTGAGGCCTACACAACTAGTTAAGTCCATGAAGAATTGCCTCGATGGCACTGGAGACTGTTGGAGTTAGACGTCTGTGGAAGCACGCGAATAGCACAAGGAAGAAGAAGAAGCTTGGAGCACAACACACAATACTGAATGTATTACTAGAGAATGTACAAAGACGGGGGAAAAAAACCTCCTAAAGAGGGAAAAAAGTGCCTCGACGATCCTAGAGTGTTCACACACATCACATCATTAGGGCAATAGGCGTATATACAAGACGGGGGAAAAAAACCTCCTAAAGAGGGAAAAAAGTGCCTTGACGATCCTAGAGTGTTCACACACATCACTACCTAAATATATTAACAAATCTCCCCTAGGAGTGATGCGGTGAACAAGTAGCTAGCACTCATGTATAAGGAAGTGCCAAGGTATGTGGAAATCACTCCACCAAAGGAAGTAAGCCCAAAGCTTTGCGGAAAGCTTCAAACTTCACCCTGGGCAGAGCCTTCATGAAAAATTCTGCAATGTTCTCCTGCGTGGGCACATATGCCAAGCTGATCTCCCCAGCAGAGAACCTCTCCCTGACATTATGAGAATGCACCTCAGTGTGCTTAGTGCAAGCATGGAACACAGGGTTCCTCACAACTACCAATGCGCTCTGACTGTTAGTGAAGATGGTGGTGGTAGAAGGCTGACCAACACCCAAATCAGCCATAAGGCATCTGAGCCACACACATTCAACAGTAGCTGTGAAAGCTGCCCTATACTCAGCCTCACAATTGGAAGTGGCCACAGTAGGCTTCTTCTTGCTCAATCAAGATATACATGAGCTACCAAGCATGAAGCAAAAGCCACTAGTGGACACACAAGTCTCATAGCAACCAGCCCAGTCTGAGTCAGAAAAAGCATGCAAATCTGGTGGTAGTGATCCCCCCTTGGGATAAAACAACCCAAGTAGCCGAGTACCACTCAAGTAGCGAAAGATGCGCTTAACCGCCTGCCAATGCTTGAGACCTGGGCAATGCATAAACCTGCTCATATGTGAGACAACAAACTTAATATTTGGCCTAGTAATGCATAAGTAAAACTGTACCCATCAAAAATACATTTTATTGCTTTATCATCCAATTTTCTATGATGTTGTACAAGCACTAATGCATATGCCAAACAACCAAAAACACGCAGATGAGCAGCAGATGGCTTGCTTTCATGCCAAGCCTCATATGGAGTGATAGACTGCAGCGCTCTAGTGGGACACCTGTTCAGTACATATGTTGCACACATGACAGCCTCAAGCCAGAAACTATGTGGTAAAGCCTGACTCTTGACCATACACCTCGCCATCTCCATGAGTGACCTGTTCTTTCGTTCAGCAACTCCATTCTGTTGAGGTGTATACAGCACTGTACACTGATATTTTATCCCATGTTCAGCCAGAAATGTATTAAAATCAGAAGACATATACCCCCCCCCCCTGATTATAACAGAGGGTGCCCATTTTACATGCTGACAGATTTTCAGCCAAAACCAAAAACTATTTGAAGCACATGAACACTTTGGACTTTGCCTTCAATGGATATACCCATGCATGCCTGGAAAAATCATCGATGAAAGTCACGAAGTAAAGATAATTCCCAAAAGAAGGTGTCTGCATAGGACCACAGACATCACTATGTACAAGCTGCAATTTCTAAGTAGCCCGAACTGAACCATCTTTTGGAAAGGACGAACGCTGCATTTTGCCCAAAATACAGCCTTCACAAACATGTTTTACAGGTGCCTCAAGTTTGGGCAAAGAGGACACCATTTCAGATTTCTGCAGGCATAGCAAACTAGCAAAATTCAGATGACCAAAGCATGCATGCCAAAGCTTTGCATCTGACATAGCTTGAGAAGCATTCACTACACATGCCAAATCATTTGCAGATCTTTCATAGTCTATGAGCTTATACAGCCCACAACATAAAATGCTAGAAGCAATAATCACATCGCCATTTGACAGATCATGAACTCTACACCTATCATCAACAAATTTCACAACCAAGCCAATCTTGGCTAATGCAAAAACTGATAACAGGTTCTTCTTGATCCCTGACACAAATAAAGCATATGACAAAGTGAAAGAACTACCATCAGCAGTAGTCAGAATGATCTTACCAACTCCCATAACAGGATAAGAGGAGTTGTTGGCGCATGTAGCAGTATTTCCTGTAGGGGCAGGCTCGAGTGAATTGAAGAAACTGCGCTGTGAGGTAATATGTTTGGTTGCCCCACTGTCAAAATACCAAACATCTGAGTCTACTGCAGACATGCAGTGCTCATGAGAAGATGGGTCAAAATTGCAGACAGTAGTAAACGCCCATTCTTCTTCCTGCACAAGATTAGCAGACTCTGTTTTTGGTGTAGAGGCCTCTGCAACAACCATTCCAGCCTCTTTCTTCTTTGCCTCTTTAGCAACCATTTTTGGACAGTTCTTTATGATATGATCATTCCCTTTACAATACTTACAAAACAATTTTTGCTTTTCTGATTTCTCCTCATCTTTATCTTCCTTCTTTGAATATGCAGAATTAGTAGATTTCTGCTTACTAGTTGAAGAGCTCCCTTTTCCTTTGCCCTTCTGACTAGCCAGGAAAGCTTGATCTGCAACTCGCATAATGGACCTGTTCTGCCTGGCATGATCTTCCTGCAACACAACAGAGACTAACTCCTCAAATGATAAGGCATTTGGATTGCCTTTCATCATCAACCAAAGAGTAGAAGCAAATCTCTGATATGAATCAGGAAGACCATTCAGTACGGTCTGCACAAGTGAGCTATGTGGTATAACCTCATCAGCAAAAATCAACTGTTCCTTCAAGTCTTTGATCTTTGTTAGGAAACTGTCCATAGAATTACCTTCATTCATGTGCTCACTCTCCAACTGTTTTTGGAGGTAAGCAACACGAGCCCCATTCCTAGCTTGGTACAATGTGGTAAGTGTATCCCAAGCACCCTTAGCTATTCTGCAAGAGCGAATGTGTGGAATAATGGCACATTTGACAGACAAAACTATCAATGCATGTGTCTGGGCATCTCTGCCATCCTAGTGAATCTGCTCTACAATAGGTGCAGCAAAAACCGCAACACGAATAGGAATATGCAGAATATCATCATCTTTGACACCTTGTGCATCAGCTTCAGTACCTGCAGTTGTAATAGTTGCAGGTGTGATAGGACATTTTTCGACACGCTGCACAATATTCCACAGTCCTTTTGCAACCAACACATGTCACATCATATAAGCCCATAACCGGTAGTTGGTACCATCCAACTTATCCTCAACAGCCAACATACGGAATACATCACTGCTTTCAGCCATGGCCGGTGACTAAAATACCTTGATGCAGAAAATTGATTGTATCTCAAAAAGTTGAACAGAACTACCCAAACAAATTCTGCTAGACCTGTAGCAGACTTCGAGATGCTTATACTGACAAACAGAAATTGGTATATACCTTTGGCACAAAAAGACAAAATAGCCTACACAAGCGCTGCGATAGTGCGTTCAGAGGTAGAAACGAGCTCAGATCGCGATTTCGGCACCATACAGCAAAGCTGTTTTGATCTCCAAAACACGCTGAGTATGCTCACCAAAATTCGTGCGATTCTGAGACTGCAACCGGAGGAGTGTCGATGGCACCCTAGATGAAGTGACGACCTGCTTTGATACCAATTGATGGAGTTAGACGTCTACGAAAGCACACGAACAACACAAGGAAGAAGAAGAAGCTTGGAGCACAACACATGTTGAGCCCATAAAAGTTAAATTGGTCAAAGTCAACCGTAGTCAAAGTCAACTACAGTCAAAGTCAAAAGGTCAAAGTCAACTGGTGAAAATCAACAAGGTCAAGGTCAAAGTCAATAGGTGCAAAGTCAAAGTGCTAAAGTGCAGGTGTCAAAGTGCACAGGTAGTGCACAATTAATTGTCCACAAAGGGTAAATTGGAGAAAGTGGGTTGTAGGTTGCAGAGGTATTTTCTCTAATTTCTCTAAGGTTCAAAGTGTTTTTAAAGTGTTTTGGAAGGTTTAGGTGAACCCTCTCTTATGTGCAAAAGTGAAGACTTAAAAGGAAATCTGAAGGTATGTGAAGCGGCAGCGTACGCAAAGGGGAAAGTATGGCCCCCCAATTAAAATTTTGGGTTTTAATCGAAATTCACTACAGGACAAAATAGGGAGTCGTTGGCTGCCACTTGTGAAGAAAATCTTGGGACATCAAAGTGAGCACCAAGATACTATTGTAGTTAGGAGCGTACGTGATCGACACACTCAAATCAAGGCAAGTACTATTCTTGGACAATTCTAGAGTAAGCAAGAGAAGCATAGTCTAATTGAAGCAAGAGAGAGGAGTGCAAGAGTCACCAGTGTGCGACGCAGAAAAGTGGAAGTGAAGGAGTGCATGGAGAGTGACTAAGGGATTGTGCAGAGAGTGCTAAGCTAGTCCCCCAAGGATCTCAAGGTCTCCTTGCAGTGTGCGCGTGCCGACAGAAGGTATTCATTCCTCCCCCTTAGTGGAAGCTTGGTGCAAGGTGTGCACAAGGGTAAGCTTGAAGCAGGTGGAAGTCTGGTGCAGAGGAGGCCGGCACAAAGAAGACTTTGGGTATTTGGTAATTTGTGATTGAGCACTGTGTGGGATTTTGCACAGAAGTATTGGCTTGTATTGTACTTCAACATTGTATTTGTTTTAGTGTAATCAATCGGCAGAGGCTTCTAGGGCGTATTTTCTCTTCTTGTCTTTTCCTTTTCTCCTACAAACCCTCAAACTCCTTCTTGTCCAAGAATCCCCCAACAAAATTCGGCACACACGATGGGTCCTCCAAGGAGAATTGAGCTTAGGAGAAACCAAGTGCAAAGTATAGAAGAGATCACGTGTCTACAGTGCTACTACAGTGCTACTTCATCAACCAAAAGGTAAATATTCTATCAAGTGTCTCATATTAAGTGGACTATGAGCTGCTCATGACAGCAACTCGGTCCCAAACATTGAGGGTCACCTGCAAGCAAACAAGAAGGAAGGTTGTTAGAAGGTCCTCCAGTCCACTATCTTCAACCTCATCAGTAAAGAGCATGGCGGGACAGGTAGACTTGGAAACCTTACTCTCAAGATTAAATATAAAGTTTCCTTCTTTCAAAGGCCTAGCTCAGGAGGATCCGGATGAACACATTAGAAGGTTTTTGGCACTATGTAAGACTAGAGGCTTAATGGGTAGGGAGGATGCCTTTTTGATTCTCTTCCCTGCCACATTAGAAGGATTAGCAGATAAATGGTTCAGCCAATCTGCTGAGAACCATTTTACAACTTGGGATTTGATGAAAGATGCATTTAAATATCAATTCCAGCATGGCAACACTGCGGAGATCATCATAGAAGAACTAGAAAATTTGAGATTGGGTCCAGGAGAAAAGTTCCCAAAGTTTGTGACTAGGGCCAAAGCACTAATGGCTAAATTGCCAGATCCACCACATGATTTTTTTGTTAAGAAATGGTTAGCTAAGCCCCTACCAGTGGCCACCCAATGCAAAATAAAGGAATTAGTGTTACCTACAGCCTCCATAGAGGAGTTCATCAACACAGCTACACGCCTGGAGCAGATAAGGCACCAGTATGGAGAAACTTCTTCCCAACCAACATATGGTATAGAAATGGAGGATCCAGTGATCCAGCTAAGGAAGGAGCTGGAAGGCTTAAAAAGAAATAAGCCCTACAAAGAGGAGGAGAATGATGTTGCTCAGTTGAGAAGGGAGATTGAAGCACTAAAGCTCCAAAAGGAGGAGGAGGCCCAAGTAGAGGAATTGGCTCAGCTGCGATAGGAGCTGCAGGAACTCAAAGGGGGTGGCTTCAAGAGTGGACTTTGGTGTTCCATGTGCAGCAAGCAAGGTCACATAGTAAGTGAATGTTCTCTGTTTAGTGTGACTTGCCAATTATGTAGGTTGGTCATGAGGCCCATGAATGCCAAGCACGGGGAATGCCTGCAATGACATACTGGACACAAGGAGGATCCCTACCACCCACAAATGTGATGGCTGCTGCACCGAATCAAGGTAACAATTATAATCCTAGACAGAGGAATAACTTGGGAAATGGGCCTAGGAGGCCAATCATCTGTTTTAGATGTGGAGAATACGGGCACTATCAAAGTAGGTGCACCCTACCAGAAAATGCCCCTCCTTGTAGGAACTGCCCTGAGGCCAGAGACCATTTTACAAATTGTTGTCCTAAGAATCAAGCCTCTTCATCCGGGCCCCATATTCAAATGATTTCTGTGCACAAAGAAGAAATGGGTGATCAAGTCAATGAGCCATCACCATCTACCAGGGTTGTGCAGTTAGAAGAAATAGAATCTTTGACTGTGCAGACAAGAAGCAAGGGGAAGGTTCAAGCAGACATAGGTCAAGGATCAAAGATTAAGGAATGGAATCAAGATAGAGAACCATCTGAAGATAAATCCACCACAGGTGCAGATACAAGGCAAAAAGGAGATCTCATATGTACCAGTGATGCCATTGGGCATGCCTTCAATAGGGCTCATGAGGAGTTTGATAAGTCAACTGGAGCCCATGCTCTCAAGGAATCAGAGGCTTCAAAACTACTCAAGTCCATGAAAAAGGAGGTTAGTATTTTTTATTTAATAAAGATGGATGGGAAATTCAGGTCAGAGTTATTGCAGATAATTGATGAAGCTTCCACTACAAGTTTGGTGGCAAAGACTGCTGTTTTACATAAAGGAAAAATTGTAGGGGAAGCACCCCTTACAGATTATAAAAGTCCTTGGCTGACAGTATCTATCAAAGGTCATGAATTTCAAGGAGTTATTGTGGATGGTGGTTCTGGCATTAACTTGATGCCTGAACATACAATGGAAAAGATTGGACTCCAACCTTCAAGGCCTGCAAATTTCACTGTTACTTTGGAAGATCAGAGCAAAGTAAGGCCCTTGGGCGTAATCCCAAAAGTTCCACTTGAAGTACAAGGTAATCTATTCATTCTGGATTTTGTGGTTTTAAGATTGTCCCAGGTTGAAGGAGGATTTCCCCTCTTAATTGGAAGACCATGGCTGAGGCATGCAAGTGTCATTCATGATTGGGGCAAGGACACTATGTGGGTACAAAATAAAGGGCAAGAGATGACATTGATTCATTTAGAAGAGGGCCCAGATAATCAAGGAAACACCAGCATGCTGCAAACAGTTGGCATATGCATGGAACCAGAATCGGAGGATCAACCACAAATAGATTTCGAGGAAGAAGAGGATATTCTAAATTGGCTCCAAACAGGCAACTCTTCCTCTTGTTTTGGAATTTTTCTTAATAATTCTTGCACGACTGAAGGTTATGATGAAGATGAGGAGAAAGTCCAAGTTGATGGATTGGGAGAGCCCATCACAGACCACAGAAGGGGCTCGAAGATACCCCTCAAATACAACTTGGAGGAGGATATGACAACCACAGATAAGGAAGTTACTAAAGCTAAAGGCAAGGTAAAAGATTCTAGTGAAGAGTGTTCTTTCCCAATTCAAGAAATACCTGCAGGATGGATGCAGGACAAGGAGGAACACATTGAAATCCAAAATACCCCTGCTTATGAAGCAATGCACAAAAAGCTAGTGGAAGAAGACAAGGACAGAAATGATAATGAAGATAATATGGTAGAGAGAAATCCTGTCAAAGAAATACAATTAGGCACTCAAGACAATAATCGGCTAGTTTTGGTGGCCACTTGGTTGTGGAGCCACCCAGGGCTCCTTGAAAAGGTAAAATCATTCTTGATCCATTGTACAAATGTTTTTTCCTGGCATTATAAAGACTTAGAAGGAGTGCCTGCAACTTATGGAGAGCATAGAATCCCTCTGGTTGATGGAGCCAAAACCATAAGAGGGATGAGTTATAGACTTAACCCAAAATATGCTGAAGCTGTCGATGTGGAAATACAGAAGATGGAGGATGCAGGAATCATCATTCCTGTGGAACACTCAGAGTGGCTCTCACCTGTGGTTATAGTACCAAAGAAGAATACTAATAAAATCAGAATTTGTGTTGACTTTAGAGCACTCAACAAGGTGACCATTCCAGATGGTTTCCCAATGCCTTTTGTAGAGTAGGTCATTGAAGAAGTGGCTGTACATGCATTATATAGCTTTATGGATGGATTTAGTGGCTATAATCAAATATCAATACACCCAGAGGATCGTGAAAAGACTGCTTTTATCACACCTTGGGGAACATATGTGTATGTAAAAATGCCATTTGGGCTCAGAAATGCTCCAGCCACCTTTAACAGAAGGGTCAATCTCATTTTTGGCCCCCTATTGCTGGAATCACTTAGAATCTTCATGGATGACTTCTCTTCGTTTTCAGGTTCTCACAAGGAAACTCCTCTAGATTGTTTGGACCATCACTTGAGACAGCTGCAGAATGTTTTCAAGAGATGCAGGGAGACTAAGCTAAAGCTCAATCCAAACAAATGTCATTTCCTTGTGACAGAAGGAACTCTCTTAGGACATGTGGTGTCGGCTAAAGGTATGGCCCTAGATCCTGACAAAATCATTTCTATATTAAAGTTGCCTAAACCTAAATCTCCTAAAGAGATTCAGAGTTTCTTGGGGCATACTGGATACCACAGAAGGTTTATAAAAATGTATGCAGAGATAGCCAGGCCACTGGCTAGACTTACAGGTAAAGAAGTGCCCTTCAAATGGGAAGAGGAAGAAGAGAAGGCTTATTAGACATTAAGGTCTAAATTGGTGGCTGCACCAATTCTTATCACTCCAGATTGGTAAAAAAATTTTCATGTGCATGTGGATGCCAGTGCATATGCAGTAGGTGCAGTATTGAATCAACATAGTGAAGAAGTCAAACTTGATAGGCCTATTCAGTATGCTAGTAGAATCTTGACTAAAGCTGAAAAGAATTATAGCACAACTGAAAGGGAAGCTCTAGCAATGGTTTTTGCAGTACAAAAATTTTGTCATTATTTGCTAGGTGTGAAGTTTGTCATCATCACTGATCATCAACCACTCAGGTATTTACTGAATAAGCCACAAGCAACTGGGAGGATATGGAGGTGGCTACTTTTGTTCCAAGAGTTTGATTTTTCGGTAGTCCATAGACCAGGTAAAGAAAATGTCATGGAAAATCACCTATCCAGAATTAATATGATGGATCAAGCTAGTGGAGTCAATGATGATTTTCCAGATGCTAACATGTTCGCTGTGCAAGCCCAAGGTTGGTATTATGATATCAAGAATTTCATTAAAACTGGTGTGTATCCTGAAAAGGCCAGTGCTGTGCAAAGGAAGAGACTACTAATCAAGAGTAGACCGTATACCTTCATTGAAAATAAATTATATAGATAGGGAAAGGATGACAGGTTTAGGAAGTGCTTGGAAGAAGAAGAAGTGAGGGAACTCCTTCAATCTGCACATGAAGGAATAGGTGGTGGGCACCTTCCACGGCATATTATGAGTCAGAGGATACTGGATGCTGGTCTATGGTGGCCTACATTATTTAAGGATGCAGATGAATGGGGAAAGGCATGTGAAATTTGCTAGAGGTGTGGACCTAAGCCAACAAAGCAGAGGCATAACCCCTTGATTGTTTGCACTTCCTGGCAACCTTTTGAGAAGTGGGGGCTAGATTTTGTAGGGCCCATCTACCCCCCGTCGATTCCAAAAAGAGAGAAATATCTCTTGATAGCTACAGATTATGCAACAAAGTGGGCTGAAGCTATTGCCTCCCCCAACTGCACTGCCCAAACTGCTGCTGATTTCATTTACAGTAGCATCATTTGCAGGTTTGGATGTCCACTTGAAATTTTTACAAATCAGGGTACACATTTTGTCAATAAGGTCCTGCAGGAAATTTTCAACAGGTATAGAATTCTACATAGGACCTCTTGTGCCTACTATCCAAGAGCCAATGGCCAGGCTGAATCAACCAATAAGGTTTTAATTTCCATGTTAAGGAAGGAATGTCTGTTACAGCCCACTTCCTGGGGCATTGCTTATCAAGGTACCTTATGGGAATATAGGTTAGCTTACAAAGAGGCCACATGATATTCTCCATTCCAACTGGTTTATGGCATATTGCCAATTGAGCCCTTTGAATTTTTACATGGTTCACCTAAAATAGCATTCATGCAGGGCAAGAAAGATTGTGATGTCTCTCAGAGGCTTGGAGCACTACATAAAGTGGAGGAGATTCGTCTACTAGCAACAAAACAATTGATAGAGACTCAAATGAAGAGGAAGGAGGCACATGATTGACATCTGTGGAACAACAACATAGAACCAGGCATGTTGGTTCTTCTTCATAGACCTCATCTTCATACACAATTGAGAGGTAAATGGCTTCCACACTGGGAAGGACCTTATCGAGTCAAAACAATGCTGAATTGGGGTGCTGTGGAGTTAGAGACGCTGAAAGGAGAGGCCTTGCCACTGGTCAACATATCAAGGCTCAAGGCCTACCATCAACACACTTGAAGAAGTATGGATCACCTGAAACTGCAAAATCTGTCCAGGTTGTACATAGCTTTCTCTTTTCATCTTGCTCAGTTTTAGTAGTTTTCTTTATCAAGTCCATGCTTGTTCCTTGAGTTTTTAGCAAACCTAGAAGGCATTTCATAACCTCAAAAAAAAAAAAAAAAATTATGGGTATTTTTGGAAAATTTTTTCTAGCATTTTTAGCTATTTTTTTAGCATTTTTATCCTTTTCTGATGTCATTTTATTGCCAAATAGAAGGTGGAAATGAAACTCATTGTGGTTTTGAGTACAGAAATTAAGCCTAACCCTGTAGAAATGTTTTTTGAGAATTTTTTCAGAATTTTTTAGGCATTTTTTGGCATTTTTTGGATTTTTCTCTAATTTTTTCTCTTTTTGAAAAAAAAGGGGCCTCCTTGGAATTTTTGGGGTTAACCAAAAAAATAAATAAAAAAAAAAATTCCCCCCTCCCCCCCCCACCCCCACCGACCAACCCCCCTCCCTTCCCCCCCCCCCCCCACCGACCAACCACCCCCCACCGACCACCCACCTCCCCCTCCCCCCACCGACCAACCACCCCCCACCGACCAAACCCCCCCCCCCTCCCCCCCTTATTTTTATTTTTTATTTTTCTTTTTATATGTTTTTTATTATTTATTTTATTTTATTTATTAATTTTAATTTTCTTTTTCATTTTTTTTTAGCTTAGGTCTAGGCGTTCGCCAAAAAAAAAATGATATCAACATTTTAATTTATATTATTATTTTTTTTATTATTCTTATTTATATATATATATTTTTATTTTTCATGGCTGAAAACTTTTGGCTCTGGATCGTGCCTCGGTTGGCCGTTTTTTACAAAAATGGAGTCATTTTCATGTTTTTTGGCCCGTCTTGACTCAGTTTTTGGCTTTATTTTTCCAAATTTTCCAACTTTTTCTCTGACTTTTGGTCAAAACCCATATGTTTTGAGCACATTTATCACATGTTTTTATTTCACCACATTGTCCACATGGTCTATTCTCACCTTATCTTACATTAGGTTTTTATATTTCCCATATGTACACTCTGTAGCCCTCCTGTTTGATCATTTTTACCCTCTCTAGACCCCATAATCATACCCCTAGTCCCTCCCTTTCCATATCTGCCCAGCCACATCCTTCACCCTCCCAACCCCTTCCATCTCCGCCCTCAGTCCTCCCCTCCCATTCCTTTCTAACCTCCAATTTCCCCCCTTTGCTTTTCCATTACAAAATCCCACTTTTGGTTGTTCTGGGGGAATTGGTTGCTGCTCCGGTGCACTTTTCAAGATTATGCAGATCCAGAATCATGGTGTCCTATATGCTCAGAGTTTTGGCTGTCGCTCTCCGGGACAGAGAGCACATTAGGTGGTGGGCAACTCTTGAGCCCATAAAAGTCATATTGGTCAAAGTCAATCGTAGTCAAAGTCAACTACAGTCAAAGTCAAAAGGTCAAAGTCGATTGGTCAAAATCAACAAGGTCAAGGTCAAAGTCAACAAGTGGAAAGTCAAAGTGCTAAAGTGCAGGTGTCAAAGTGCACAGGTAGTGCACAATTAATTGTCCACAAAGGGTAAATTGGAGAAAGTGGGTTGCAGGTTGCAGAGGTATTTTCTCTAATTTCCCTAAGGTTCAAAGTGTTTTTAAAGTGTTTTGGAAGGTTCTGGTGAACCCTCTCTTATGTGCAAAAGTGAAGACTTAAAAGGAAATGTGAAGGTATGTGAAGCGGCAGCGTACGCACAGGGGAAAGTATGGCCTCCAATTAAAATTTTGGGTTTTAGTATAAAGTCACTACAGGACAAAACAGGGAGTTGTTGGCGCCACTAGACAATCTTGGGACATCAAAGTGAGCACCAAGATACCATTGCAGTTAGGAGCGTACGTGATCGACACACTCAAATCAAGGCAAGGACTATTCTTGGACAATTCTAGAGTAAGCAAGAGAAGCATAGTCTAAGTGAAGCAAGAGAGAGAAGTGCAAGAGTCACCAGTGTGCGACGCAAAAAAGTGGAAGTGAAGGAGTGCATGGAGAGTGACTAAGGGATTGTGCAGAGAGTGCTAAGCTAGTCCCCCAAGGATCTCAAGGTCTCCTTGCAATGTGCACGTGCCGACATAAGGTATTCATTCCTCCCCCTTAGTGGAAGCTTGGTGCAAGGTGTGCACAAGGGTAAGCTTGAAGCAGGTGGAAGTCTGGTGCAGAGGAGGCCGGCAGCAAGAAGACTTTGGGTATTTGGTAATTTCTAGTTGATCACTCTGTGGGATTTTGCACAGAAGTATTGGCTTGTATTGTACTTCAACATTGTATTTGTCTTAGTGTAATCAATCGGCAGAGGCTTCCAGGATGTGTTTTCTCTTCTTGTCTTTTCCTTTTCTCCTACAAACCCTCAAACTCCTTCTTTTCCAAGAATCCCCCAACAACACACAATACTGAATGTATTACTAGAGAATGTACAAAGATAAGTAGCCCATTAGGGCAATAGGCGTATATACAAGCCGGGGAAAAAAAACCTCCTAAAGAGGGAAAAAAGTGCCCCGGCGGTCCTAGAGTGTTCACACACATCACTACCTAAATATATCAACAGAGACCCGTACGATCATGTGGCCAAATTTAGGCAGGTTCTGAGAGCTGAATAAGTTGAAGACTTGTTTACTCAATATAACGCCTTCGGCCTAACTCTCAAGAACACAACCCTTACTCGGTTTCAACCGCTTCGTCAAGGTTAGTTCAGGAACATAGACCAACTTCTAGAGGCTTTCATCACAGAATTTTCTAAGAGTGGCATACGACACAATACATCCTCACTGATTCATAGCTTCATGCAGACACCTCAAGAGACTGTTAGACTTGCAGGAAGAAGGTTTAGGCAATACCTAGAGAGATTTCCTATTCCTGAGTTACCCACACCAGCCAAACAAGTGGCTTTATTCCTAGATGGATTGCTAAGTACCAAATTGAGATCATATGTGTACTTGAAGGACCCTAGAACCATAGAAGAGTGTGTATGCATGTGCATTGACATTGAGGATAACATAGGGGAGGAATTAGAGCTTTCAAAAATATACAAAGATTCAGATAGTTCTACTAGCCTCACTTCCATGCAATCAACATCTATTGAGGAACTCGCTAAGAAAGTAGCTTAGAAGTTAGGAGTCTCAAGCAAACAAATACCAAGGTTTGCCCCAGTGAAAAGATGTTATACTTGTGGAGGTGACCATATGGTGAATGTATGTCCCATTATGACTCAACCCCAAGTGAACCCTAGTAGCCAATATTGCACCATAGAACGGAGATACACTAATCACACCGTGCAAGATTTCCCATACAATAAGCAAGCACTTCGGAAAACTTACCCACAGCCATACCCACAACAAAGAAGATACCAAAACCAGTACCCACCACAACAGTATGGTAGGCCCCAACAACCCTATCAACCACCCTATCAAGGGTAGCAGAGACCTCAACCAATTCTAGCGCAACAACCCCCTGCTCCAGCCAATGTGATTCCAATGAAGTACGCAATTGCAGAAGAGAATCTAAATAGAGCCATAGTGCCACCAACACCATTGCTTTCAGAAAGTGACCCTAGTGATCATAGTTTTGACTCTACGCACATTGATAGTCCACAGGCTTACTACATGCAGTCACCTGAGAATAACGAGTCATACTATTATGAAGACACGAGTGAACCTAGTTGGGAGCCATAGTATGCAAATGTCATGTATGCAAACCCCAATGTTAGACCTTAACCTAGGCAGGTAAGACCCATGTTTTCGAGAGGACCCTGCTATCGATGTCATGGAGATCACTTCATTCATGATTGCCCTATGCTTGCACCTACACAACCCCAGTCAATAACAATTCAGGGTTTTTGTCTCGATTGTGGGAAAGAGCATCTATTGCGAGATTGTCCTAAGAATCCCAACAATAAGATCACTCCTATGAACATTATTGGGTTAGTAGTAGACTCTACAGGAAGTGTGATTTCCATTGCCCCTATGCAAGTGGTCACTAGAGCTCAAGCTTTGCAACAAAACCAAGGTTTAGGCCAGGAAAAGAGTTATGAGGTTAGTGATACTGAGAGCATAACCAAGAAGAAGACTAGATCTTGGAAGGATAGTCATGAGAGAATGAAAAGGCAATGGGCAAAAAAGATGAGTGACCTTGAGGAAAGTCTAAGAGAAATGAAAGCCAAGATAATTGAACTCACATCTCAAACTCACTCTCACACTACTCCACACCCACCATTTCCACCTCCATCCGATCCACCACCTTCCAACCCACCTCATACAATCCCACCACCCCCTAGAGCAGGATCAGTCTTAACAGATCCCACTCCGGAGGACATAGACATGATGCTTAAAGCATATCAAGCCAGAATCTAAGAAGGGCCAAATGTAACGGATCATGAAAAGTGTTACCATAGAGCCAAACTAGAGCTTGAACGAATTAAAATTTGTGCTAAGATGGTGGAATTTGCTCAGATCATGTTTGAAACCAGTCGTCTCTTTAGTTAGAAAGATTGGAGAGGTTAATTGCAAAATTTGAAAAGGACCTCGCCTCTCAAAGTAAAGACAAGGCAAGTGAAAGGATAAGCCTTCCTCCCCAGGAAGCTTATGTGCCTAACTCCACAGAACCAGACACATCTTCTTCTATGAATCGGTATTCACCAGGATTCCTGCGAGAGATTCAAGAAGAGAAATGGGCTAAAGAGAGTGAAGTTCCTCCTCCCATTGAACTTGTGGATGACTTGCATGATCAATCCCCACAAGAAATTCCTTCCATTTATGGAGAGCAAGATAGTACCCAATCTCATGAGAGATTAGACTTCGAGTCTAATTCCTTACAGGAACTACCCCATTTCATAGGCCCATGGGAAGCTAAATCTACTTGTATGAGAGCACCCACTGTCATGGTAAGAAACAAAGACTCAGTCATACCTAGGAATATGGAGGTAGTAAAGAACACTAAAGTGCAGTGCAATCTCACTTTAGAAGAGCTACTCAAGATTAGGCCAGAACTATGGAAACATGTAGCCAACCAAGTGCCTGAAATAGACAAACCTCGTTCCCAGGTAGGATCGCATAGAACAGTGCCAGAAATACCCTTGGATAAGATAGGAGACATGAGAAAAGGAGAGGAAGGAAACACCTATCTTCCCTTTACCTGTCAAGGATACACAACCAAGGCAATTTTGGACTCAGGAGCAAGATTTGCAATTCGCTACCACTTCCCTATGGAAGCATTGGGGCAAGCCAACACTCAGGCCAACGAGAATGAAATTGTAGATGGCCGATGGTCACATTGAGAGACCCTTAGGACTGTTAGAAGGAATAACTCTCACTACATGTGGTGTAGAGTTTGAGCATACTTTTGCTATATGTGACTTTAGCAAGAATCAGGCTTATGAGATGATTCTGGGAAGACCATTTATGCGGCAGTTGCAAGTGGTACAAGATTGGGGAACCAATTCTTTGTATTTGCAACACTTAGGTGTTACAACCAAAGTCAATCTCAAGGATTAATCTCATAGAGATGTACCCCCCATTCAATGGAATCCCATCCATAGAGCCAAAGATGATACTGAGTCAGTGCATTCCATAGGATCAGGATCCTCATGGATGCATGAAGACACCCATTTATGGATGTGTAAAATAGCAATAGAAAAAGAGAAGAGAGAAAAAGCCAGAGGTAGGTGCGAAAGAAACCCATAGATCAGTTCAAGACCCAGCCTATGCACCGATAGTATTTTGTGATGAAGAATTTGAACCTTATTAGCAACAATGGACGTATCCATCAATGAAGAACAATGGACACCCCACTGTGACGAGGATGGCTATGACATTTCAGTCTTCTCAATAGAGCCAATTATGTGTGATTCGGTTATTGAAGAATGTAAACCTAGCACTAATGCATTTGAGGATGCAAGTGACTCGGATCTAGAGTCAATCATTATGGACCCACCTTTTGCATCAGATGAGGAATATTTCTACGAAGTAGAAGTTCACCCTCAGAGACATGAAGAGATTACCAATGATGTGAGGTTAACCACACAAGTGACCACCAAGAGTGAAGGCAAGAAAAGGAAGAAGAGAGAAGTCACACCAGAGGAGGAGGAATCCTTGTTTGAGGTCCCAAAAAACTTCAAAAAGTATGAGATAGATGATAGGAGAGTCATGATAAGAATGCCTAAACGCGATGCACAAGCAGGAGATGCCTATGATAACAAGGAAACCACCAAGAAAATTGTTGTAACCGTAGAAGCAGGAGAAGAAAAATGCACGTACATAGGACATGACCTGATGGAGGGAGAAGAGCACGAGCTAGTAGCCTTGTTAAGAGAATACAGAGATGTATTCTCTTGGAGTTACAAGGACCTGAAAGGTGTAGACCCTGACATATGCTCACACACTATCCCCATGACCTCAGATGCCAAACCCTCTAAGCAAAAGCCATACACATATAATGACAACTATGCTGCCAAGATCAAAGAAGAGATAGATCGCTTGGTTGAAGCTAGATTCATCTATGAAATTGAGCACACTGAGTGGGTATCCCCCATTGTAGTGGTGCCCAAGAAGAATGGAAAGCCACATGTATGCATTAACTTGAAGAAGGTTAATGCAGCCACTATTCGAGATAACTATCCACTTCTGATTACTGAGCATCTACTAGAACGAGTAGCAGGCAAGGAAGTGTATAGCTTCCTTGATGGCTTTTCTGGCTACAATCAGGTAGCCATTGCTCTAGAAGATCAGCATAAGATGGCTTTTGCCATAGAGTGGGGCATATTTGCCTTTTGAGTAATGCCATTTGGTCTTAACAATGCGCCAACCACATTTCAAAGGTTGATGTGTCATGTTTTTAAAGAACTCGTGAGGAAGAATCTAGAAGTCTATGTTGATGATCTTTGTGCCCATTCCAACATAAGGCAAACCCATATCCCTGAGTTGAGAGCTATCTTTGACAAATGTAGAGAATATCAAGTTTTCTTGAACCGAGAAAAGTGTGTTTTCATGGTCAGGCAAAGCAAGATTCTAGGACACATAGTGTCAAAGAATGGCATATCCACGGATGAGGAGAAAGTGAGAGCTATTGCAGAGCTACCTAGGCCAAAGAATGTCAAGGAGGTGCAAGCTTTCATGGGGCATTGTGGTTATTACCGACGTTTTGTACACATGTATGTCATCATTGCAAAGCCTCTATACTCCCTTTCGACTAACTTTGAGTGGACAGAAGAATGTGAGAACTCTTTCAATGAGCTTAAAAGGCGATTGTGTTCAGCACCAATCTTGACTACCCCCGATTGGAACAAACCCTTTCATGTTCACGTGGATGCATCCAATTATGCTATTGGGTGTGTACTTGCACAACCTACAGGTGAAGGCAATATGGATCTTCCAATTGCTTATGCTAGTAGACAGTTGAATGCAGCTGAACAAAACTATACTACGATTGAAAGAGAAGGATTAGGCATGGTATATGCTCTGAAAAAGTCTAGACACTATTTGCTTGAAAATAAGTTTAAATTTTTTACTGATCATCAAGCTCTATTGTACTTGGTAAACAAGCCATGCAATACAGGTAGATTAGTAAGATGGTTCCTCTTACTAATGGAATATGACTTTGAGGTAGTGGTGAGGAAGGGCAAGACTCACTGGAGAGCAGATCATCTCTCGAGGCTCACATCAGGAGAGGCCCCACAAGGAGTATTAGATGATCTTCCTGATGCTTACTTGTTCAATTTGGAAGTTGTACTACAGTGGGCTAAGACATTAGTGCAGTATTAACATATGGGCCTAACCACCGAATAATAAACACTCAAGAAAGGGAGGTGGTAAAAGCCCAAAAGTACCATATCATGGTAGGGAGTATGTACAAGCATACATATCAAGGAATATTAGCTTGTTGTGTGTAAGAGGATGAGTATGCAAAATGGTTGCAATTAGCACATGTGGGTGCATTAGAGCAACACTACTCAAGGCAAAGAACTCTACAGACACTAAGGAGACTCGGAGTGCACTGGCCGACTATGGAAGTAGATGTCCATAAGTTGTGCAAGGAATGCCCAGTCTGTTGTATTAGACCACGTGTGGAGCACGCTACACTGTACCAAATGTCTCTAATATCAGATTGCAGTGAACCATTGGTAACCTTTTTGAGGATGAAAACATTCCCTCCAGATATGACCCTGGCTAGGCAAAGAGGTTTAGAATAGGAAGCCCTAGATTATGCACTCATTGGTGAGAATCTATACAAGTGTGGAAAAGACGAATATCTGAGACTATGTGTCCATGAGAGTGAATATCTTAAGATCTTGGAAACTGCTCACCAAGGTGTAGCAGGAGGACACTTTGGACCAGACCGAGTGATTAAAGCAATCCTATTTGCAGGCTTGTGGTGGCCAACACTTCACATGGATGGACATACCTATGTGAAGCAGTGTGATATTTGTCAGTGAACTCAATATCCCATATGCCAAGATGAGATTCCATTGAAACCTATGATGGGTGGACGTGCCTTCTCTAAGTGGGGAATAGAATTTGTTGGTCCTATTAATCCCCCAGCTAAGATTTCCCATGCGGAGTACATTATCGTGGCCACAAACTATCTAACCAAGTGGGTAGAAGTGAAAGCCACAACGAAGAACGATGCTCAAATGACAGCTAAGTTCTTATTTGAGAATGTGTTCACAAGATACGGGCTACCTATAGAGCTAGTGAGTGATAGAGGCACTCACTTCTTAAATATTCTTCAAGAGTTCTTGGTGATACACAAGAAGTCTGCCCCTATCATCCACAAGCTAATAGGCAAGCCGAAAGCATAAATAAGATTCTATGCAATGTGCTGACCAAATTAGTGAATAATACACACTCTGATTGGGACAAACAGCTATACCATGTTGTTTGGGCATATCGATTTGCCTATAAAACAATACTCCAAGCCACACCCTTTTAGATGGTATTTGGCCAAAATGCAGTGCTACCATTGGACTTCTTGATACCTACATTGAAAGTAGCACAAGAGCATGAGTGGACAGGGCATGAACTCTCTTCTAGGATCTTTGATCTTGAACGGCTAAGTGAAACAAGACTGAGAGCTGTCGTAGGGATATATGCAGCTAAGAAAAGACAGAAAGCGTACTTCGATGCCCACATTAAGGATAAAGGCTTGAAGGCTGGAGACTTAGTTTTAGTATATACACTGAAACAACATGCAAGAAAGCTAGAGAAGCATGGTTATGGACCTATGGTCATAAATAGGATCTCAACTAGTGGAGCAGTTTAATTAGCTACACTGGAAGGTGATGTTCTCCCTAGTTATATTAGCGGATGCAGAGTCAAACTATATCAAGAACACCTCACTGAGGAAATGCTCAATTGACTCAACACCGCCAAGAAACGTAAGGAAGAAGAAAAACGAATCCGAGAAGAAGCGCATGTAGAAGCATTGGAACGCATCCGAAGAATGAAATTGAGAAGACAGGGTAGAGATCAGCCTAGGACAGATGCCTATGTAGCCCCAGGATATCATATGGCTATGTGCGAAGTCTCAGGTGTAAGTTCCAATAGAATAATTGACTGACGTCCTTTTGTAACCATAGAGATAGGACAAGGAAATAGTGCAAGGACTATACGGGCTTTGATTGACTCACGTGCAATCACTAGTGTTGTTAGACTTTCTTACTGTCAAGAGTTGAAATTACGTGTCAATCCTATAGAAGCATACCTCATAGGATTGGGAGGCGTGGAAACCCCTTGCATGGGTGAGGTGGAACTTCCCCTCTACATTCAAGATGTTATCATGATAGTTAAGGTGCTAGTGTGTCAAGACGAGGACCTCACTGAACCTCTTGTCTTGGGTCAAGACTGGATCTACGATCATGCAGCCAACCTAAACCTAAGAAGTGGACTTCTTCAGGTCTGGGTAAATCAGAATCACATTATAATTGAGTTAGAAAATGAAGCACTCAAGGAACTAAGAAAGGCACCAACTGCTAGTCCTTCCAAGAGTAAAGATGAAGATGATGATGCTATTCTTGTCCAAAACTATGTAATGCAGAGGGATGGTTTTCTCAACAAAGAAGTCAAGGATACGATGGAACTCCCTTCTTTTCCAAAAGTGGTAGAGACACGGCAACCAAAGGAGTACCAAACACAAAAGAAGTAGACAACCTATGCCCGAAGCCAAAGGAAAGTACGAAGCAAGGTGTCTCAGCTACCGAAATAAGTATGGGTATGGAAAGGCAAGCATCTTGTTGCGGTCAAGCTACTACCACTAACTCAATGTCATACTAGTGATCAATGACAGGACACTAATAAGAATTCTTTCAAAAATTCTTCTACGAAAGTAAAGTCTATCTGGGTACCCAAGAAGTCAATGAAGGCCGACCCACAATCAAGACAAATTTGGGTGCCTAAGACTTGTTTGCAGGCTCAAATAGCCATACAGAAACCACGCATTGTAAATCATTATTCACACACTCAAGCAGTCGATATCCATAACTGTTTGGCATGCACAGTCACATATCCATCCACATGCACAAGCAGGGTTAGTGGTAAATGGGTCCCTAAAAAGCCTCATTTCCAAGTAGACACTCTTGTCGAGTCTTCTAAAGTCCCCAAGAAATCAAAATGTAAAGCCACATAGTATGTTTGGAAGCTCAAATATGGTAATAAACCACCTGATCCCAATGTAACACCACATATGTTTACTAACTGTATCCACCCTACACCTAACCACCTCAATTAACACATAGGAACCATCATCCACTAACCACACATTGCACTCATGATCACACGTGCACTAACTAACTAGCTAACCACATCACAATTCATCAAGTTAATGTTGTAACGGGGACACAGGATCACTTTGTGTCCATTGCAATGTTTACATTCTTTTGTATATTCTCACATGACCGGCGATCGATTTCCTCAACATGGACGAGGCTGTAGGAACGAGCTCCCAGGCAGGCACCAGTCCTCAGATAGTAGACATTGAAAGTCTCCCTATTCAGGAGGAGTTGAAGGAACGGCCACAGGTGTTAAGAGCAATCCATTGCATACTGATTCAAAATCCTCCTCCTAGGGGCACACATCGCCAGTTAGCAGGAACTCCCATTGGTTCAATGAAGTCATAGGACCCCTCGGGGATGGCACCTATTTATGGGAGGCTAAGATAGAGTTTAACAGATGGTGGGGCCGGTATCATTTCTTTACACGAGAGTTTGAAAAGCTTCAAAATAGTGAAGGATTGCAACCAATATGGAAGAAATATAGATTGTATGATTACTTCAAAGCTCAGTTACCAAAGCCAGACTTCTTGAGGTGTTCATACCTAATTAGCACACTCACTCCCAGCAAAGATAAAAAGGGGACGAGCACCTTTGTACTACCTTCTCTTAAACAAAGAAATGAACTAAAGCACTTTAAATTGATTAACAATTTGGTAAGGGAAGCTCTGGAAATGAGAGGTATGCACATCCCTACAGAGAAGGAGACAATGATCCCGGACAACATGAAGAATAGAAACCTGATTAAGCTAAAGGACATGGTGACAATGACCCCAACTATTGCCATCCATCTCCGAATGTGCATGTAGCACTTCACATTCCCAGCCCAAGAAAGTTTTACGATGCCACCCAAGAAGATTTGGTTTACTTTATACTTGGCAGACACACTGAATCTGAGAATTAACATGCCACATTGGATCATTGACCAGATTCATCTTGCACACCAACTTTGGTACAAGAAACAAAAGTCACTGCTCTATGGATGTTGTGCACTTACCAAAATTGTATATCGGTGCTTGGAATTTGATGTGCCAATTCAAAGGGCGCTCATCTGGACTAGGGTGCAAGAATTTCAGCGAAGAATATTAGCCACAGGGCCTCCTTCAAAGAAAATGAGGGGAGCTGTTCAAATGCCATGTGCACAAGCTCAAGGTGCTACCCTGACACCAGACGTGACTCCGCCACCCCAAAGGCACGTGCAACCCTTCACCATCAGATTACCAAGGCAGAGTGCAGAAGGGCATAATCTGATATTCCCACCGATCCCCATAGATTTAGAGTTTCTTCATGGCTTCACGCTTGAGGATTTAACTGATGAGTGATGGAGAGTGTTAATCTCCAAAAGAAAAAGCCACTCTTGAAATTAGAGCACCTCTATATCAAGAGTAACTTAAAACCTTTACCAATTTAGACGATCAATGATCAATTATCAAAATTTTGATCAAACTGTGAAGAAGATGACTACACAGAAAGTTTGCTGCACATAATTCATCATTGACTTATCATATGTGTAAAGTTTTTTATAAAAATTTGCACAAGGTGTTGCTATAGTTTGTGCACCTTCTCCAAGTTAAATCATTTCAAAAGACTCAGAAGATTTTGAGAAATGATCTCAACAACTCACCTATGTCTAAAATTGTTCTTTTGAGAAGTCGATTCAGATACCTGTAACTTCTAACACTTGGTTCTCTCAATCTAGAACCCGTTTATGCAAATGCTTTTAGCCATAGGTAGCTTACTTTCAACTTAAAGATTGAGTGCTTGCTTGCTCAAAACTTTACACTGTGGAAGGAGAACTGACCAAAACATTAGCATTGAATTTTGCACCTCCTGTAACTTCTCTTCTTTCCATTTATACCTGTAAATGTTCCTACACTCAATTCTCTCAGCCTTATCACAATTAGAAGCTGAAAATTTGTACAGAGGTCAATCAACTATAGACTTAGAGTTGTACAAAATCATTTCACAAAAGATTCAACACAGAAGGAGAATACTCAGAAAGATCGGGCGCAACATTTCTTCATTTCTAAAAATTTTTACATCTGAGTGATGAGAGAGATCCTACTCATTTCTAAAGTGTCTAATGACATCTAAATCTTCTCAATTCTTGTATTCTACACTCTCTCATATTTGCCCCAACATTTTTCCTTGTATATATAGGCAAATATTTACAATCTCTTGACTATACAAAAGTATAAGTGAACTATCTCTGAATTAATGTACATATGTGTACACATCTTCATCTTCTGGATATGCACTTCCTTCATGCTTCATAGCTTAATCTTTCTTCAGTCCTTGGCTTCAATTCTTCATTAAAAAATCAATGGTTGATTGCCCTGCACCAACAACTCGCCCTCAATCATCAATTGAGGTTTTCTCTAACTTCTTTATACCTGCCATGTCTTTGAACCTTTGTAGCTTTGGTCCATCCAAGCTTTTGGTTAGCATATCAGCTATCTAATCCTTTGTTGAAGTATTTATTACTTCAATCTCTTTATCCATCACCTTCTCTCTTAGAAAGTGATATTGAATCTCAATGTGTTTAGTCCTGGCATGAAAAACAGGGTTAGCAGCTAAATACAATGAACTCATGTTATCTCCATGAATAGTAGGTGTACTCTGTATGATGTCAAAACTCTTCATAAGAGTCTTAAGCCATATCACTTCCTTTGCAGCTTCAACCATCCCTTTGTACTCAGCCTCTGTGGATGATAAAGCAATTGTGTGTTGCTTCTTTGAACACCAAGAGATTAACTTATCTCCCACATAACACAAGTATCCATATGTTGATCTCATATCATCAGGATTACCTGCCCAATCTGTATCACTATAAATCTTGATGTTTGTATATGATGTAGAATCATAATACAAACCCTCTTTGAGTGTACCCTTAATGTACCTCAACACTCTTTGTCCTGCAATCCAATGTTCTTTCCTAGGACAATGCATGAATTGAGACAACACTCCCACTGCATATGACAAGTCAAGCATAGTTAATGTAGCATAAATCAGACTACCAACCAAACTTTGATATAGCTTCATGTCCTTGAACTCTTCTCCTCCATGTCTGCTCAATTTGTGATTCACCTCCATTGGAGTAGGTGCTACCCTACAATCATTCATCTTAAACTTGACCAACAAGTTTTTCAAATACCTTTCTTGAGTTACATACACTCCATGTTGAGTGTATGATATCTCCATTCCCAAGAAATATGACAAGTCTCCCAAGTCACTGATTTTGAACTCTTTCTCCATTTGCTTCTTTAGGCTTTGAATGCCTTTCTCATCTGTACCTGTAAGAATTATATCATCAACATATATGCACATGTAAATGAACCCATCTTCACTTGCGTTAACAAGCAAGCTACTATCTGCTTTAGATACTTGGAAACCAAGTTCCTTCAAGAACTTCACAAGTCTATAATTCCATGCCCTTGGGGATTGCTTCAAACCATACAAAGCTCTCTTGAGCTTGCACACATGATCTGGATACCTTTCATCTCTGAATCCTTGTGGTTGCTCCATGAAAACATCATCTGAAATATAACCATTTAAAAAAGCATTCTTCACATCTAATTGACATAATTTCCAACCTTTACATGCAACAATGGCTATAAGTGTCCTGATAGTTGTCATCTTTGCCACAGGACTATAGGTTTCTTCATAATATATACCATATGTCTGAGCAAACCCTTTCACAACAAGTCTAGCTTCATACCTAGACACACTTCCATCTGCATACCTCTTAGTCTTGTAAACCCATTTACATCCAATGATCTTCTGACTATTTGGTTTAGGAACCAAATCCCATCTCTAATTCTCCATCAATGCATCATACTCTTTCTGCATAGCTTTCTCCTTTATCATATAAGCATAATCTTTGGTAGCCAAAAAAGAAGTGGCATAGCTATACCTTGTAGGTTGCCATTTGTGTCTTGATGACCTTCAGAGTTCTCCACTCCTTGAGGTTTCTGGTTCATCACATTCTGGATTAAATCTCGGCACTTCTTCAACTTCAATCTGTACTTCATTGTTCTCCTCTTCATCAAATATCTGAACCTTTGATTTACCTTTCTTTTGATTCACACCTTCTTCATCACTTGCATAAATATTGATTGTACCTGCATACCAAGTACCTTGCTCATCAAATCTAACATCTTTAGACACAATGAATTGCTTTGTGGATGGACTCCACAACCTATAACCCATCTGCTTATCATCATATCCAGTGAACACAAATTTTTTAACTTTAGGCTCCAATTTATGCCTCAATTGTGATGGCACATATGCATATGCCAAACATCCAAATACTTTGCAATGATCTAAAGTAGGTCTCTTACCCCACCATGCCTCATATGGTGCCATACCCTACAAAGCCTTACATGGTAATCTATTGACCAAATAAGTAGCTGTGTTTACAGCCTCAACCCACAAATAATTTGGGCAATTTTTCTCCTTCATCATGGATCTTGCAAACTCAACAAGAGTTCTATTTCTCCTTTCTGCTACACCATTCTGTTGAGGAGGGTACCTGCAAGTAATTTCTCTTTTTATACCTGCATTCCACAAGTAATCACTAAACTCATTAGAGAAATACTCTCCCCCTCCATCTGACCTTAGTCTCTTCAACTTATGACCTGTAATTCTCTCTGCATACACATGATAATATTTGAATGTATTGAATACCTCTGACTTATATTTGATCACATAGATAGTGATCCATCTAGTAGCATCATCAACATAACTCACATAATACCTTGAACCATTGATATTGAAATCCTTTGATGGTCCCCACACATCTGTGTGTACCAACTCAAGCTTCTCTGAATACATAAAACCATGCTTGGAATAAGATTGCTTATGAGCCTTACCTAATTGACATGCCTCACATCTGTATGTCATATCTTGACCTACAACATTAGGCAATCCAAGCACTGAACCATTATTAACCATATCTTTGATACCTCTTTCATTGAAATGTCCAAGCCTTTTGTGCCAAAGATCTAACTCAGAGATCTTATGTCCTCCATAGGTGAACAAAGCATGACCAACATTACATTGAATCTTCAATGTGAACAATCTTGCTTCTTTCTTTCCTGAAATAATTTGTTTATACCCATTGCTAGGGTCTTCCACAAACACTCCTTCATTAGTGAACCTAACTTCATAACCTTTTTCAACAATTTGTCCTACACTTAACAGATTCTTAGGAATTGTAGGAACATACAAAACCTTACTCAAGAGAGTACTTCCATACTTGGCCTTCACTGATCCAATTGACTTCACATTGTGCTTCGTATTGTCACCTGTTTGAACTACATGATTAGTTACCTTATTCTCCAAATTAGTCGTCAAAGCTATGTTGCCACTCAGGTGATTGCTACACCCTGAGTCAATGTAGAATACTCTTTGGCCTTCACTTTGCCTTTCACAAGTTGCATTCATTATCAATGTTGAATCCTCCTTCTGATCTGAAGCATAATAGTAGTAGGTATTGTTGTATTGTTGACTTTGGAATCCTCTACCTGCATTTCTTCCAAAGTAACCTCTACTACCTCTACCTCTAAAATTAGCTCTTTGATTTCTACCACCTCTTCCTCTTGAATTAAAATTCTGATTATATCACCCATTACTCTGAGTATTATGCCAACAATCATTAGCTAAATGATTTGTCTTACCACAAATCTAGCAAGCTTTGACTCCATCTTTATTAATCCTGTCTCTTCCTCTACCTTTGCCACCTCCTCTTCCTCTTAGGAAGTTAGCTTGGCTAGTTGTACCTTCATCTCCATTTGCTTGTTGCTTCCCTTTGCTATTCTTCTTCTTATCCTTTGAATACATTGCATGACCTGTACTTTTATCAACTTCACCTTTGGCATCCTGCTCAATACAGGGCCACCCTCAACATGATCGCTGATGTATTGGGGGTATCGGAGACTGTGCACACCGCCCTAGCACACTCACAGAGATTTGAGCGAAGACATGAGAGATGCCCCCCAAGATCATGGAAGCAGATACATATTATAGTATCAAAACCACATGGCACCACCTCCACAACCAGCGACACAGCACACTCCATCCAACACACTGAAGAAACACACGTATCAACTGCACCCCTATCACCACCCCTACCACCCTCCCCTCCAACTCCACCCTCCTCACCTCATACCACCACTGTCACCACTACTGTCGCGGCCACAGTCTCCACCTCCCTTAGTGAAGCACACAATGTGAGTCAACCGTCACAACACTCACAATCTGACACCACCATTATTGTAACCGCTACCACGGACAATGTAATTCTAACTATGGTCACCGGAAATCCCATTCCTCCTATCACACTTCTCAGCACCCCACATGCACAATTACATACACCATTGTACACCTTCACTACCATCACCACTCCTACCATTCCCATATTTATGGTAACTCCCACGACCGCATCCATGCATGACCACATGGACATATCGCCCACATCTGCACCTCCCCCTCCCCCCATATTCCCACAATCTCCCATTCCCCCGCCACCAACATCACCACTTCTCACATCAGCATTCACCACCCCATTCCCTCCTCCCTATCCCCCTGCATTCCACTCTTTCCCAGCATGCACCCCTGTAAATAATGTATTTAATACTTTATATCAATGTGTGTCTCATCTACAGCAAAACTACCAGCATTTAGATGCTCAACATACAAACCTGTTCAGAGTCCATGAGACACTACAAGAGCGACTTACAAACATGGAGAAGGACAAGCAGCTACTACAACAAAATTATGATACCTTGCCAATCCCCCCAACCGGATACATAGGAACAACAAAACCTCGATGAAATGCTATGCTCCCAAATAGCAGACAATCTCAAGATTTGTCGTAATCTTGCATTACTATGGAAACACATGTTAGTAGCACTAGAAGAAAATAAAAGACTCCAATGACATAATGAAGAAAACCTAGAACCGGAAATGGAAGGATCACCACAGGAGATCGACCCGAAACGTTTCAAAGTCGTCCCATCAGCAAACATGCAGATCATATTGGACACCTATGCTGACCTACTAGAGGCATATGATGCCTTAGAAAAGAACATGATGACCTACAGAAGCGATCCCCCAACCAATGAGAGCAACCGAAAGAAGCAACAACTACATACAACACATCCGAAGAAGTAATAGAATTGAGAGCACAACTGAAAGATTTGCAAAATAAGCTTCTCCAATATGAACGTCAACCTTCTCCCCTGGTGGAGCAGAAGCCTGAAGAACTAGTTCCAATTGAAGTAGAAGAGACATTCAAGGACCCTTATGAACCCATGCCTATACCTGGAGGCAAACAAACAGAGGAAGGAATGGATACATTTGAGATTGAAGCTCTAGAATGGATGAAAAGGTTAGAAAAGGTAGGCCCAACTCATGATGACAGAGTATTAGTGCAGATATAGTCCATGTCTCGACTGGAAGAAGTTTCCATCAAATTGGATTACTTCAAAAACGTATCTCATCATCAATGGATTGGCACTTTTGATGATTTGTATGTACCATTTTGTGTATTATTGATAGATTATAATGCTGAGATAAAACATCACACCACAAAAGAGCCAACCTCTACAACACAATTTGCCCCAGATGACATTCCTGAAAGTGCCACGCAGGGAAACATCTTCCAAACTACATGGAGAATATGGTTACTCAAAACCTACCCCAAAATGCTGCACACATGGAACAATATGCCCTTGTACATTAAGTATAACCCCTGCTATTGTCTTGTGTTCACCAAAACAGTGAGTTCACCAAAAACAGTGAGTTCACCAAAACGGTGAAGACCGTCAAAGGATGTGACAAATGGCTAAACTATGTATATTTGGCACCACCTCGTGGCCCACCAACGATAGCCTATATGATTTCAAAAATAAGACATTGGGGCATTAGATTCAAGAATGTACGAGACATCATGGCACAAATGTGCCTCAAAATATTCAAACTTATGCTGGTCACATTCTGGACCTTCAAAAATTTCAAAGAACCTCACCTTTCGGCCCTAGGTTTCAATGAAGGCAACCACGACCTAGTCTATGATATGAGCACCACCCCATCCATCAATGTTGTATATGTGTGGCACCCTCGTATCAAATATCTACCAGCATGCTTCAAACAAACATTTTAAGAAATGTTTATGACAGGGTTATGGGAGTATCACTCAAAAATATTCATACACAGACCATCTCATCTGTTACATTTATTTGTTGTGGAACAGGCTCTACACTCAGATAAGCTACGCATGCCACATTTGGAGGTACATGGACCAGTCGATTGGGATGCCTTACTCACACATTTGGCCAAAGGACTGAGGTTAGCAGAGCATCACTTAGCCACAGATGTCATGGAATACTACGTCAAACGGTCAGCTCAACAAGGGTCTGTCAGAGACGACAGACACGAGAGAGGGGGGAGTGTTGGTAGTAGTTAGGGCACTCAAGGACTTACAAGACAAGGAAGCCAACAAAGAGAGTCACAGCAAAGAGAAGGACCAAGTAGGCAAAGCAGCCAACACAGATCCAGCAAATAGGCCCTATAATTTTTCATGAAAGCAATATTTCCCAAATAGTGATCTTAGTCACTTCACACCATTGTAAATACCATTTTTTATTATTCTTGTTCGATTTATGCAAGTCGAGGAGTCCTCGAGCTTGAGGAGTATTAGTAGTATTTATGTACCAATTTTCATAATTTTCAGAGCTCCTTTGAGCCTCCAAAATAGCCTTAGAACCTAATTTTTAACTAGCCCGGACACTAGGTCTAGACAGGACCAAAGATAGTAAAAAACTAGAAAAAGAGCTAGAGAGATCATTTTTGAGGTTAGCTTGTAAGTGATTTGAGCTTGTACATGAGACTTTTTGAGTAATCTAAAGAACTCCATTGTCTCTCTCTTTGTTCTTGCCTTGTGTGTGCGCATGTGGGTATGTGTGTGCATGTTTGTGTGCTTCTCACTCACACACTTGTGGCATCACTTGTTCGAGGTCTTCATACCATCCTCACATCTTTCGGGATTGACATTAAAGGAGGTGCTACTCATCACTGAGCTACAATTTACCTTCTCTTTATCTTCATCATACCATGATTGGTGTTCTTCAAACACAACATCCATGCTTGTGGTGAATTGCTTGGTAGAAGGATTATAAAACCTATAGCCCATCTGAATTGAATCATAGCCAATGAATACTACCTTGGTGTCCCTTTCATCAAGTTTATTTTTGATTTGTGAAGGTATATGTACAAAAACTAAATAACCAAATACCTTGCAATGACCTAGACTTGGTTTTCTACCATTCCATGCTTCATAAGGATCCATATCTTGAACAGATTTGGATG
This sequence comes from Ceratopteris richardii, assembly GCA_020310875.1. Lineage (NCBI taxonomy): Eukaryota > Viridiplantae > Streptophyta > Polypodiopsida > Polypodiales > Pteridaceae > Ceratopteris > Ceratopteris richardii. Next base: position 102,038,398 of record CM035415.1, read on the forward strand.
GAATTTTGTACACAAGATATACCTCTATTGAGATTTCTTCTACTTGTAAATAGTGTGGCAACTTCTTCTCTTCAAGCATTGTTCTAGCAGATCCAACAAGATTCATGTTTCTTCTCTTTGAAATTCTATTCAATTGAGGAGAATATCGGGTATTCACTTCCCTTTTGAAACCTTTATCCTACAAGAATTCCTCAAACACTTTGGAGAAGTATTCTCCCCCTCCATCATATCTGAATGTCTTCAATGATGTACCTATATAATTATCCACATGTGCTGGATAATTCTTGAATCATTCAAAGACTTCATTCTTATTCTTGATAAAGTACAAAATGGTCCATCTACTATGATCATCAACAAAGGAAACATAATACCTTGATATTGCCAATGAAGATTCTTGACTTGGTCCCCGCACATCAATGTGTACTAAGTCCAATAGGTTGTTGTGGATGTAGTCTTTGTGATTGAATGGTTGTCTTTGTGTTCTCAATCAGATAAGCATCACATCTATTGATTATGTGTTGCTTTGATATGTTTTTCAATCCTAGAACACTTTCATCCATGCATATATCCTTCAAGGTTCTTTCATTTTTTGCTCCTTTCTTCTTCCCTTTCCACTTTCTCTTGCCTACATAGTTGGCTTGGGAAATCTCTTCTTCATCATCTTCCTTCTTCTTGCCTTTGTGATTATTGTCCTTCTTATCTTCATAAATAGCACTTGTTGTATTACCTTGATAAGAAGTACGTTCCTTGAAATTATTCTTGGCCTCTTGGTTGAATATTTTCCCAAGGAATATGTTGAAATCTTGGGTTTGTACATCCATGACGAGATCCTAAGTTGTGGTGAAGGATTTGCCATTGCTTATCACTTTTAATTCCATTTAGAATCTTCCCCACCATGGCCTCTTCTTCAATGAGCTCTCCAATGGATGCTAAATCATATGGAACCTCCTTGACCCTAGTAACAAACTTTGTGATAGTTTGTTTTAGTGTCTTCTTCATTTGGTTGAACTCATTCAATAGATGGTTCTTTCTTGCTTTGGTGCTACAAGAAAAGAAGGTCTCAAGTGCATCCTAAGTCTCTTTAGATGTTTTGCCATCATCTAATATGTGGCAACAAAAATTGCAAATAGATTTTAGTATGTATGACCTTTCTTGAGCATCCCTTGCACACCAAATAGGCCTCCATTCTCATTTGCCAAGCAGCATAGTTGTGTAGGTCTATCTATCTCCTCTTGTGTAGGCCCTCCTTTGGATCTTGGAATAGGCATAGCTTCATCATGTGCTACAATGCCATAGAGATTTGTACCTTAGGAATAGGCCTCGATTCTGATTTGCCAAGCAGCATAGTTGTTTCTATCAAGCTTCTCAATCATTGAGGGAAAGCCATCACCCATTTTGATCTAATTTTGATACCACTAAGAGAACTTGGAGAAGCTTGCAGGATGTAGAAAAGTGAGTTGTCAAGTGATGAAGTTTGGTCTAGCCAACCAACACAAGACCAACCCTTGAAATTTTGGAGAGTCATAGAGACCTTACAGGTTTTTTATTAGTGCAGTTCAATCCATTATGTACTTTGCAACATCAATGAACACATGATAAAAAATAGATAAGTTTGCACTTTGATTAGCTCAAAACCTTAGTATCTTTGGATGGAACACTCAACTTCAAATGTGCATAGCAACCAACATGATTACAATTGGAAAACTTCTTTTTTTAGGAATGTTATACATAGGGTTGTTGGAAGTGAGGTAGGCCCTTAGGCTCATGTCACAGGTCCATGGTTCCATAGTTCCAGTCATGTACAACATTAATTCCAGCAATCTTCCATATTGACAAAACATGAACATTCCACAACTTAATCATACAGATGATGAGATAAAGATAGAGAAAGAATAGACAACATGTGTAAGGTGTTACGTAAGCCATCGCTTACTCATAGTATCATATATACCAATATTCAATGTACAATGTGGGAGCAAAATTCTCAACCATTCTATGTGATGAGAAATAGATGCATGAGTGAATGTACAATGTAACAAACATATTCAGATGTGTGGGCAGTAATCTGAATATACATGAGATGTGTGACCTTATAGGTTATAGAAGAGTGAATATGAGTGACTGAAAGAGGAAGGATCAGTGTGAACAGAAATCCTCAAACTCATGTGAAAACACCTTCTTAAACACCTCATCAAATATGCATAAAGCATATAAGTACTGATTCTCTTGTACCTATGCCAAATAGGACTTCTTCTGATATGAACGCCACAGCCTCCATAAACTTCAAGTAGTACCTGTGTGCATAAAGAGAATATGTACCTGAATACTTAACATAAGATGTGAATCTTATGTTAATCTCCATCTAATGTCTTTGAAGTAGCCCGACATCTTCTTGTAGAAGACAATCTTCAACCTAATATCTTCTTGTAGAAGATAATCTTCAAAATCATGTAGATGGTCCCATCCAATGTCTTTGAAGTAGCCAGACATCTTCTTGTAGAAGATAATCTTCAACCTAACATCTTCTTGTAGAAGATGATCTTCAAATACATCATGTAGATGGGCGATCCTCACCATCAAGCTGCTAATAATCAAGTCTTCTTGCCATGAACAAGAGATGACCTCCTCTCCATGAGCTAGAGTGTGAGCACACCCTTCATCTTCTCCAAGAAGAATCATTAAGAAGAACTCCATAGCTGCTCCTCAACATGCTTCAAGTTAGCACCATGGCTGCCCCATGTGCTAGAAGAAACACCACCTCTATTGAGGTCCAAGCTCCAAAGCTTGTGTTGATCCTAGGTGAAGGATGATTCAAGTGATCCCAAAGTACTTGTTATATAGTATTTGTGTTCCCCTCCAAGAGTTCTCCAAAAGCTAATAAAGCTACGATCTTACGATCGCTACAGAAACGCCATCGTGATAGCTCCTGAAAAAACAAATACGTCCGTCAAGTTTTGTCCATAGCTTTTAGATTTTGATAAAAGATGCTTCACGCGTTGTCGTCTGGGGGATTCGATCCCTGGTGGGTTGTATGAGAGGAGATTGACTTAGCCACGGCGCCCATTGCTTTTGCTTGTACAAGGGGTTAAGTGAACAGCTAGACATGCTCTCACGTCGCCCGCGCTGCTGTCTTCTAGAGACTACTAAAAAAGAAGTTGTACATATGCTATCAATTGTTGAGTAAAAATGGACCAAGAGGACATTGAAACCATGTTTTCCAACAATCCCCCCTGCAATGTCATATTGGTACAATCTGAACTGGATCTGCAAACTATCAAAGCTGCAAACTATCACAAGCTTCAAATAGCTTGTCACAAGCTTCAAGCTTGTACTCCTGTACTTCAGAACTTGTTCCTTCAAAAGTCTTCTTCAAAACTGAATCTGACTTTCCTTTGAAAAATCTGAACTTGCTGAATATGAACCATAATACTTGAGAAAATATGCAAACTAGATATCCAATAGTGTACACATCAAGGAATCACTGCTTGTCAACAAATATAGCATGAACGGTCTCTGCACCTGCTATCTCTTGTTTTTCATAAACCTGAAAACATACACTAGGATCCATATATTTGCATTTACCTTCCAAAAAGGTTTCTCAACGTACTTCTGTTGCGTCATGTAAATACACTAAACAAAATCAGGAACTGAATCCTGTAACTTGTGACTGTCAACTCACAACTTAGTGCATTATGAACACTGCTGGTTCATCTCTGACTATACTCAAGTCATGTCAACTCATCTCAATTGAAATCAACTGAAATATGAGTAAAAATCTATGATGTCATCATGTCTTCATCCTTTAAATCCTTCATACCTCTTTCCTTCAGAACTCGGTATAAACATATATGTGCGCACTTCTGAAATATACCTTTCTGAAATATCAAGCTTCTCTTCAAATAGAACTCTGGAACCTTCTCCTGAACAGGAACATCCTAACAGGAACTTTCTCCAAATATTCTTCTTCTTCCTTCTTCTTTCAAAGCTGGAACATAAAGAGAACCTGACAAAGGAAATATAGGAATACCTGAAATAGGAATACCTGTAGGTATGACTCTGCATTCTTTTACATATGGCTTGAAAATAAGTCTTCATGTTTCATCACCCCCCTGGATGACTTAACACTAGTATCCAGTATTCTTCAAATATATCAGACTTTATGAAATGTGGAACGTCTTCCTTATTCAATAAATCTGATCTTTAGTAATCCATACTTGTATCTGAAACAAAAGTTTTAGGATCCATATTTTTCTGTAACATAACAAGTATCTTCTTTTTCTCTGCAACACAAATCTGATAGAATCTGAATCTTTGACTTACTTCTTCCAATGCTAAGAAGCTTATCAAACAAAGGATAGAAAACTGACTCATAAATGTTCAAGATCATACATGATCATTCAAGATCAATGATCTCTCCTGTGTAGAATCTGCTCTTATCAAACCTTCATGACTAAATGTTTGATTTACTTCCTGAATGTCTCCAAGTGTCCATGCTTCTCAAAAAGTTGTAAAACTTTTCTTCAAACAAATCCTTCAAGGAATCTGCAATTCCTACTTGAAATATAAGTGGACAAACTTCTCACCTTGAGAACTCCAAAAGCTGCAAGTTGATACTTCATAACTTTCATATTTTACCCGGGTGAAATGTGACAGTACCTGCTTGACTTTCTTTTGGCTAACTCCACTTTTCAATCAAGTGATAGGATATGATGGAACACCTTTTGAATACAAACATGTATCCAAAAATCTAGACAATCATAAAAAGTAGATTCTTCAACTGACTGGTACATCAAGTCTGAATTTTCTGAAGCTTTCTGAAAATACTGAGTATGAGGTAACCTTTTCCAAACCTCAACGCAAGTCTTCAACATCTGCTACAAAAACTCTTTTACCACAAGAGTTAGATAAAGAAGAAATATACTTCTCTGCAACTTGTCATATACCAAGTAGCTCTGTATTGACACTCCAAGAATTCTTTGAGGGAACATATAAGCTGCCTGCTTAAAAGCTTCAACTAAAACATAACTCATACATATATGAGTTAAAACATATATCTGCTGCTTTTGTTTCTCTCGATGCAATTCTTTGTCAAATCTACTAAATCATGACCAAGTGTAATGCAAAACAAGAAATTGCTTCTTCTTTAAACAGGATGTTCTCGTAGACTTGTCTTTGGATGTAGAGGATAAAATAGGAAAAGTATATGGAAAATATATGAGAAAAGGAAGCCTTACTTTTCTTTTGGAAATGATGGACTTTCTTCTTCTGCATCTTTCTTCCACCTGATGATGTCAACATTTTCAAACTTCTCTTCCATACCTTTTGTTCTCTTCATCTTGAAGTAGCAAGCACTCTTGACTTCTTCAACTGAACTTTTCTCTTCCTCGAATGCTAAGAGTAAGAGATAAAACAAACATGGTATACAAATGGAAGTTGAATATAGAAACATGTTTTATCATCTCCTCATATCTCTGAATAAAAATTCTGCTTCAAATGTCTGAAACGACTAAATTCACCAATCTTTTGTATGAACGATGAATTGCCCTTCTAGAGTTACCTTCTCTAGATACATTTGTACCTTGATATCCAACCAACTTACAATAGAAAATTGGTTGAAAAACTCATTTCATCTCTGCGCTTGTCTTCTTAGATGAACTTTCTTGCCATGAAAGAGATCTTCTCAAAACTCTCTAGAAAAACCTCTAGATACCTGTTTTGATGTAGCCTTTAACTTTCAAATGATGAAAGCGTATAAAAGAAATCCTTGAATTTCTTCAAATCTCTTCATAACTGCTCTTCTAAGATATGACCTGCAAATGATAATCTGATAGTAGAAACTGATACCTGTGATTTGATGTTGATCTGTTTTCTTCATCTTCTCTAAACCATCGTTCTTCCTTGAATTTGAAGTAGTCTTCTCTTCATCAAGTCTGGGTCTTCAAACAATACTTTTGTAAAGTATTTGCATACTCTTCCAAAAATATTTGGCTGCTAACAGATCATCAACTTCATACTACACACTGATGAATACACATGTAACTGAAGTGTCTAATTCTCAAATCTCTACTCATCTAGATTAAGTGTGTATGTCAAATGTCACATATTAGAAGATGCTTTCAAATCAAATGTTGTGAATCTGGAAGACTAGGAACCTGGGATTATGAATGAGCCTTAATGCATTGATGCCAAAGATCTAAAGTTCTGTAACCAAAACCTTAGTGCTCTGATACCAAATGTTGGAAGTGAGGTAGGCCCTTAGGCTCATGTCACAGGTCCATGGTTCCATAGTTCCAGTCATGTACAACATTAATTCCAGCAATCTTCCATATTGACAAAACATGAACATTCCACAACTTAATCATACAGATGATGAGATAAAGATAGAGAAAGAATAGACAACATGTGTAAGGTGTTACGTAAGCCATCGCTTACTCATAGTATCATATATACCAATATTCAATGTACAATGTGGGAGCAAAATTCTCAACCATTCTATGTGATGAGAAATAGATGCATGAGTGAATGTACAATGTAACAAACATATTCAGATGTGTGGGCAGTAATCTGAATATACATGAGATGTGTGACCTTATAGGTTATAGAAGAGTGAATATGAGTGACTGAAAGAGGAAGGATCAGTGTGAACAGAAATCCTCAAACTCATGTGAAAACACCTTCTTAAACACCTCATCAAATATGCATAAAGCATATAAGTACTGATTCTCTTGTACCTATGCCGAATAGGACTTCTTCTGATATGAACGCCACAGCCTCCATAAACTTCAAGTAGTACCTGTGTGCATAAAGAGAATATGTACCTGAATACTTAACATAAGATGTGAATCTTATGTTAATCTCCATCTAATGTCTTTGAAGTAGCCCGACATCTTCTTGTAGAAGACAATCTTCAACCTAATATCTTCTTGTAGAAGATAATCTTCAAAATCATGTAGATGGTCCCATCCAATGTCTTTGAAGTAGCCAGACATCTTCTTGTAGAAGATAATCTTCAACCTAACATCTTCTTGTAGAAGATGATCTTCAAATACATCATGTAGATGGGCGATCCTCACCATCAAGCTGCTAATAATCAAGTCTTCTTGCCATGAACAAGAGATGACCTCCTCTCCATGAGCTAGAGTGTGAGCACACCCTTCATCTTCTCCAAGAAGAATCATTAAGAAGAACTCCATAGCTGCTCCTCAACATGCTTCAAGTTAGCACCATGGCTGCCCCATGTGCTAGAAGAAACACCACCTCTATTGAGGTCCAAGCTCCAAAGCTTGTGTTGATCCTAGGTGAAGGATGATTCAAGTGATCCCAAAGTACTTGTTATATAGTATTTGTGTTCCCCTCCAAGAGTTCTCCAAAAGCTAATAAAGCTACGATCTTACGATCGCTACAGAAACGCCATCGTGATAGCTCCTGAAAAAACAAATACGTCCGTCGAGTTTTGTCCATAGCTTTTAGCTTTTGATAAAAGATGCTTCACGCGCTGTCGTCTGGGGGATTCGATCCCTGGTGGGTTGTATGAGAGGAGATTGACTTAGCCACGGCGCCCATTGCTTTTGCTTGTACAAGGGGTTAAGTGAACAGCTAGACATGCTCTCACGTCGCCCGCGCTGCTGTCTTCTAGAGACTACTAAAAAAGAAGTTGTACATATGCTATCAATTGTTGAGTAAAAATGGACCAAGAGGACATTGAAACCATGTTTTCCAACAAGGGTTGAGTAGGTAAAATGCACAAGAGTAGAATAAATAAGCAAGATATGCTCTTGGAATAAACTTAACACTGAACAAAGGTGACCTCAATGTTTTAGAGTTGTGCAGAGATAGACCCTGAGACCTTAACATTCAACTTTCTCACCCTCTACTGAGCCAAATGCTTTTACACATAACCTAGAATTGATACCTTTCCAATGAATTCTCATTCATCCAGTTTGGAGCTTTGTAGAGAGAGATCTAGCCCTTGCAAGGTAACTCTTGTTCAAGATGATGGTGCAAAGAAATAAAGGAGAAACTTAATGATGACCAAAAGTGTATGTATATTGATTCAATGAAATGTAAGTGTAGGAGGTCTTTACATAGGCTTGTGAAGCCTTCCACGACTTTTACAAGTGGTTTTTGAATTCAAATCAAGGTAATATAATTTGTTGGAATGAAGAGAATCAATCTCCTACAATCTAGGAAAAGTAAAATCAAGTTTGATGACTTGATTTTGGTGACTTGATTGTTCAATGAATCATCAAGTTTGACCTCAAACTCATGGAATTTAATTCTATTCTTTTATCCTTTTAAGAAGATAAACCTCAGGCTTTTATAAGAATAAGTGATCATTAAAAAAGTCCTTAGAAAATACCAAAAATGAATATTGATGAAGAACTTCTCGGAGATATATTTGACATAATCCAAATGATATTTGGGATGTAGATTATATCCACCTCGAGAATAATGCAATCTTGATGATCCAGTAGCTCCTCCTCAAGATAAAGTATGCTTGAGTCTTTATTCTCTAATAGGTTGAACATCTACCATTGATTTAAATCTGCAAAGCTTTATCCCATCAAGTGCCTTTGTCATCATATCTGCTACTTGCTTTTTAGTTGGAACAAGAGAAATGTAAATCTCCTTTTCCATGAACTTCACTTTTATGAAATGATAATGAATCTCTATGTGTTTGCTTCTTGCATGGAAGATAGGCTTTTCTGCTAGGTGCATATAACTTACATTGTCTCCAAATTTGTGACATTTGGAACTCGCAAGTCCCAAATCCTTTTAACCATATTGCCTCTTGACTTGCTATGGTCAAATCTCTATACTTCACTTCAGTTGAGGATAATGTAACTATTGGCTACTTCTTGGAACTCCATGACATTAGCTTTGGACCTACAAGTCCTAAGTAACTAGAGGTACTTCTTATATAATCCTTAGCTCCTACTCAATCTGCATCTAAATATATCTTGATATCCAAATCTAAAAACTAAGGATAGAATATACCTTCATTGATTGTTTCTTTGAGGTACTTGAGTACTCTCTTAGGTGCATCCATGTGTGGTCTTCTAAGAGAGTGCATGAACTAGCTTAGCACTCCTACACTCTATGATTTATATGCCCTTGTATGAGTAGCATAAATCAAGCTACCAAACAATCTTTGATACTCTTTAATTTCTTCAATTTCCTCACCTTCATAAACATTAAGTTTATGATTCATCCCCAAAGGTGTACCTATAGGTTTGGTGCTCTCCATTTTGAGCTTTAGAAGAAGATCATGAATGTATCCTCTCTTACTCAAAAACATTCCTTCATCTCTATATATGACCTCTGTACCTAGGAAGAATGTGAGCCCACCTAAATCACTGATTTTGAACTCCTCTTGCATATGCCTTTTGATCCTTTGTATGCCATTCAATTCATCTCATGTCACAATTATGTCATCTATATATACACATATAGATAAATTCAGTGTGATCCTTCTTTGTGAACAAGGGTGTGATTGAGTGCTTTGTGACAAATGTAGAATCATATCCATCCTTTGAGGTTGCTTTTTCTCCCTTGTTGACCTTCTAGGAGTATGCTTGGAGAATTTTCCACATTCTTGCATTTTAGCATTTCCTCTTGACTTCTGAAGCTTATAGTCTCTTTCCTTCTCATCTTGATCATCATCAGATTCACTTGTTGGATCTTGGATTTGTGTATCATGCTTGTTATCTAATGGATGGAAATCAAACTCAAGATCATATGGTAGGTTTACCTTCTATTTGTCTTCATCATACCATGATCTCTATTCTTCAACACAACAACCCACCATCAGATCTGAGCTTCTTCAATGATCTACCTTTATGATTCTCCACATGTGCTAAATACTTCTTGAAGCATTCAAACACTTGATTCTTATTCTTGATAAAGTACAAAATTGTCTGTCTACTATGATCATCAACAAAGGAAACATAATATATTGAGCCTTCCAATGAAGGTTCTTGACTTGGTCCCCACACATGAGCGTGTACTAAGTCCAATAGGTTGTTGTGGATATATCCTTTGTGGTTGAATGGTTATCTTTGTGCCTTCCTAATCTGATAAGCATCACATCTATTGATCATGTATTGATTTGATATGTTTGGAAGCCTTAAGACACTTTGATCCCTACGTATATCCTTCAAGATTCTTTCATTCACACGAGAAAGTATCTTAGGCCAAACTTTGTGCTCACTTAGGGTTTGAGACCTAAAGCTGAATAAAATTATGTTCCTGGTTTCTCCTACTTCAAAAGTAAAGAGCCATCCATGCTTGTCACCTCTAGCTATCTTCTTGAAGACTTGACGTGGATCTTCCAAAAAAGCTCCATGTTGGGTGAACCTAAGTTGCAAGTCTTTTTCAACTATTTAGCCTACACTTATTAGGTTTTTAGTGATAGTGGATACATAGAGAACCTTACTCAAAAATTTTTCCCTCCTGTTGGAAGCTTTGACATTACCAATCTTTTCCACATTGTGCTTTGTGTCATCCCCTATTTGTGCTTCATTTCTATGCATTGGAATTTCCAAGTTAGCTAGAAGAGAAATATTTCCTAAAACATGGTTTGAACATCTTGAATCTATGTAGAACAAATGTTCATCTTCTTTACCTTTTTTGTGGCTCAGATTCATTAGAACCAATTATTCTTCATGTGGTTGATCTTCTGAATAATTGTTGAAGTCCCTTCTATTCTAATTTCTATTGTTGTTGTTAAAGTTGTGTCTAGTTATGCCTCTAGTGTTGCCAAATCCACGTCCTTTTTGGGTCCTTCCATTGAACCAACAATTTGGAGTGGTGTGGTTGGTGTTATCAAAGATGGAACAAGGTTGAACATTTTGATCTTTTGATTTTTCATGCTTTGCTCCTTTCCTCTTTCCTTTACACTTGCTCTTCCTTGCATAGTAGGCTTGGGAAATCTCTTCTTCATCATCTTCCTTGTTCTTGCCTTTGTGCTTCTTGGCTTTTTTATTTGCATAAAGAGCACTTGTTGTATTACATTGATAAGAATTACCTTCCTTCATATTATTGTTGGCATCTTGATTGAAAAGGAATCTTTTAAATATGGTGTTTGTATACTCGCGATGAGATCAAAAGCTATGGTGAAGGATTGCCATTGCTTATCACTTCTAATTCCATTTAGAATCTGCCTCATCATGGCATCTTCATCAATCAGCTCTCCAATGGATGCTAACTGATTGGCAACCTCCTTGACCTTGATAACAAATTTGTGATAGTTTGTTTTGGTGTCTTCTTCATTTGGTTGAACTCATTCCATAGATGGTTCTTTCTTTCTTTGCTGCTAGAAAAAAAGAAGTTCTCAAGTGCATCCCAAGTCTCTTGACATGTTTTTCATCCTCTAATATGTGGCAACAAAAAATTAAAGATAGATTTTAGTATATATGACCTTGCTTGAGAATCCCTTGCACACCAATGTGTGAGTCTATCTGTCTCCTCTTGTGTACATCCTCTTTTGGATCTTAGAATAGGCATAGCTTCATCACATGCTACAATCCCATAGAGAGTTCTACCTTGCAAATAGGGTTCCATTCTAATTTGCCAAGCAACATAGTTTTTTTGTTGAAGCTTCTAAATCATCGAGGGAAAGCCATCACCCATCTTGATCTAGCTTTGATAGCATTGAGAGAACTTGGAGAAGCTTGTAGGAGGTAGAAAATTGAGTTGTCAAGTAATGAATTTTGATCCATCCAACCAACATAGGTCTAGCCCTTGAGCTTTTGGAGACTCAAATAGACCTTATAGGCTTGTGATTAGTGAAATCAAAAGTCAACTAGGTAAAACACTTGACTGAGTGAAAAGTTGTGGGTTCAAATCCATTGCTTGTATTAGTTTTAAAACACTTGACTTGTGAGTAAGACAATGTGGGTTCAAACCCTTTCCTTACTTGTAGTGATGGTATGCTCATGGATTCGTGTTGTATATCTCATAAGGAAACCTTTTGGTCCTACCTATTTCAAAATCTTAGGTTCTACAAATTCTTTATCCTTCTCTAGGTCTTGTTGAGACCTTGTCCATACTAATTGCAATAGTACTTGCAACTCTACTACATGAGTTGTTGGTGAAGGTATGGGTGTGCATTGGGCTGACACTAGACCTACAAAGATTTCGAAAGAGTTATTTGGGTGGCTTTTTATTGCCTACTTGAGGCAATCTTTCATATAATGATCATGGTGGTTTGGAGAATTCATGCATGGTGGTGCATTTTCTAGTAAGAGCACTTACTTTATTTCCATAATCCCCATATCAATACCACATGATAGGTTGGATAGATCGGTTCCACACTCCCTCGGATATGTTATGGGCACCACTCTTCTTCCCAAGGGTGGAGGATGTAGAATAGAATACTAGAGCACATGGAGCATTCCTGATGATGGAGTTCTCTAGGATAGGCATGGTTTGTGCCACTCTGTCGTTGAGTACAGTGTCAAAAATCCCTTGATGTAGTAGCACGCCTTGGCCTCATGTCCCAATTTCCCTTACAAGATAAAGTGAACTCATATTGCCTCCATGTATTATAGGTATACTTTCATCAATGCCCAAGCTTTTGAATAAGGTCTGCATCCACACTACTTCTTTGGTTGCTTCTACAAGTCCTTTGTATTCTACTTCAGTTGATGATATTCTAATGTATGTTGTTTCTTTGAACACCAACTCACAAGCTTATCACCTATGTACACCATGTATCCATGTGTTGATCTTCTATCATCTTGAATTCCTATGCAATCTCAGTCACTATATGCTCTCAACTTTATGTCTGAAGTAAAAGTATAATATAAGCCTTCTTTTATAGTTCCTTTTATATATCTGAGAACTCTTTGACATGCAATCAATTTGATCCTTTGGACAATGCATGAATTGTGAGAGAACTCCCACTGCATAACTAAGAACAGGTCTTGATAGTGTAGCATAAATCAAAAGTCCCACTAGAGATTGATACTTCCACATGTCTTTTTACTCTACACCATCATATTTTCTAAGCTTATGATTAAATTCAAGTGGATTTGAAGCTTCTCTGCAATTTTCCATATCAAAATTCTTCAATAGGTTAAGAAGATACCTTTCTTGTGATACATATATTCCATGAACTGCATAAGTGATTTCCATTCCAAGAAAGAATGAGAACTTCCCTAGATCACTTATTTTGAATTCCTTCTCAAGTAGTCTCTTTACTTCCTTGATTCCTTCATTTTGAGGTATCTATAATTATAATGTCATCTACATAAATGCAAATGTACCTTATACCTCCATTTGTTCTTTTGATAAGTATACTTGCATCTATCTTTGAACTTTGATATCCAAGATAATTGAGATACTTCACAAGCCTATAATTCCAAGCTCTTGGAGCTTGCTTTAACCCATAGAGTTCTCTTCTTAATCTACAAACATAATTTGGATACCTAAAATTTGCAAACCCTTGAGGTTGCTCCATGTATACTTCATCAAATATGTATCCATTCAAAAATGCATTATATCCAATTGACTCAAGGCCCATCCTTTTGATGCTGCAATAGCAATAATTGTTCTTATGGTTGACATCTTTGCCACAGTATTGAATGTCTCATCATAATCTATGTCATGGGTTTGGGCATAGCCTTTGACCACCAATCTAGCTTAATATCTAGCTATTCTTCCATCTCCAAGCTTCTTCACTTTATAAACCCATTTATTTCCAATCACTTTCTTACCATTTAGTTTTGGAACAAGTTCCCATGTCTTGTTTTCCTCTAGTGCATTGAACTTATCCTTCATTGCTTCTTCCCATTGTTTATTTCCTTTTGCTTCATCATATTTTTGAGGTTCTTCATCATCTTTGACCATATAAGCATAACTTTTCTGAGTCATATAAGAAGTATCATAAGAATACCTCATTGGTTGTTTCTTTAATTTGCTTTACCTTCTTGGTTCATTCTCTTCATGTGTATCTGAATACACGTCTTCATCAAACCTAGGTGCATCTTCATTTCTTCTTGATGATCCAACTCTAGATGTACTTGGTTGCATGTAATCTTCATCTCCATTCACCTGCATATTTGATTTACCTTTCTCACTTCTTCTTCACATTCTTCAATCTTGTGATTTTTTTCTGCATACCAATTTTTATGTTCATCAAATGTGACATCTCTAGAAACAAGAAATTTCTTGCTTAGAGGATTTCACAACCTATAACCCATCTGCTTTTCATCATACCCAATGAATACATATTTTTCAGCCTTTCGTTCAAGCTTATGTCTGATTTGTGATGGTACATAAGCATAGTGTTAGGCCGCCAGATTGGCACAATGTAACTTATATATTTTTATATATTGCATGCACCGAAAGGGCGTAGCAAAGTGATGTAACTTTTTACCTACTAATGAAGAGAAATTACGGGGCTCTCCGGTGGTAGAGAAACAGGATCACCAAACTATCTGTCTGGGCGATTTGCGATCTTGTGGAGACGCCGTAGTGCAGATTTCAGATATTCTGAGTACTCTTACTCTGTCTTTGTTGAATTACATTAATTTTTGATAACACAGTAATGTTATGTTGACGTTAATCAGTCTAAGCGACGGTGATCATTAATTTATGGGTTAAAGACTGTGTAAGGAATAACCGAAATACGAACACTAATACGGTGTAAAAGAAGTTATACTAGATAGTAGCGCACTGCTTAATTTGATAGATGAGTTAGGAAAAATCAGATAAAGGGCCTCTGCATTGTCAGACCCCTACCATCCCCAAGAACCCGAAGAGATTAAAAGTGGACGTGACAGAAATCCCCTTTTAACACTGGCACCGTCTGTGGGAAGATGGCAATAGATTGAGAATACTCAGTAAAGTTAGAGCAGTGCGTAAGGCAAGCAGTGCAGAGGTGATATATGCCGGTTACTCGGTCCGGCGAGTCTTATCCGAAGTATAGAAGAGACCAGCATCCCTGGGCAGTTCCAAATCTATTAGGGACACCCCCAGGTGGTAGAAGTGCAGACCATTTAAGCCCAGTTGTCGAAGGATCGGAGTCAGTTAGCAGTGATTCCGATACCAGTTCAGTGACACATGATGAGATTCTGGTAGATTCCGGTTCGTTCTGAAGAGGGTGCAGTGATTTCTGGGTGTATAGAGACACAATGCGCAGATCATCCGATGTTATCTGGTCAGGATTCAACTATTTTTGGTGACAAAGTTGTGTTTCCAAGTGAGACCATTTCCGGTGAAAAGACAACTGGGTGCGGTGAAAGTTCCATAACTTCTGGTGGAAGTTCAGTACCATTTCGTGGGAGTCTGAAGTTTTTCGGTGATACTGTAGTACTACCTGGTGGATCCTTGTTACGTTCACCACTGTTCGGGGCAAGCTTGCCTACTCTTGATACTAAAGCTAAGGATAGACTATTTGATTTGGAGATAAGTAAGAGATTCAACACCATTTTCGAGTCGAAAGGTGAGCAAACTGATAATACAGATTCCGAAGGACAAGAGACACCCCCTCAAAACTCAGGGAACAACAACAGTATCAATAATAGCACCATGAGTGGTCAACAGAAACAACAGCAACAACAACAACAGCAACATCCAATCATCCCACTACGACCGGTTCCAACAGGGGTGACTTACACAAAATTCGGTGGATTTTTGGGTGATGACCCTGATGCACATGTGTGCACCTTTGAGATAAGCTATGTAGTGTTGAACCATCCACTCGACCCGACGTACAAGGCTATCGTATTTCAGGCCACCTTAGTTAATGAAGCGACTAGATGGTTGACTGAGTATGATATTAGTCATTTCGTTAACTATGATGCTATGTGGGATGCGTTTTTTGGCGGAGAGTACCAATAAGACTTTGTTGACTATGCTCCATAATTTGCTTTTGGAATGTCCGGAACGTTGGGACCAGTTACTACTTGCAGTTTTGTGGGCGTACCGGACTACGTACAAGGTAGCTACTGGCATGACCCCGTTCAAACTAGCTTATGGATTGGAAGCTATTGCACCAATGGAAGTCGTAGTGCCGATTCTACGTGTTGCCTTAGCTCAGAAATTGCTACCAGAAGAATCTTTGCTATTTCGGTTGGATACACTCAGATCATTCGATGAACAGCACTGGGAAAGTTTTCTGGTACTTCAAGAAGTTCAGGTTCGTCAAGCTCGTATCCATGATCGTTTCCTCAAGACCCTTGTGTTTACGGTGGGGCAACTGGTGTTATTCTATAATGCTAAAGCAAATCGGTCTGCTTGGAAATTTAAATTACGGTGATTCGGTCCATACCGAATTATTGAGCAGGTGGGACCCGCTACTTTAAGGTTGGCCACCTTAACCAGAGTTCCCCTTTCGAAAGTGATTAATGGATCTAAGCTTCACCCCTATCAGCAATCGACCGATAACCAATGATGTGTACCTTGTCTTTTTCGCGTGTCAATTGTTTATTTCTTTTCCCACATTTCGGTTGACCACTGATCGTAATCCCCTCGTTATGGTATCTAAATATGATTAATCGCCGCCCTGTGTTACTGTTTCTGTTTTTGCATGCATGCCGAAATTATGAAGGGTATCATTTCAACACCGCGCAATGATTAGGGTTTTCGATCGCTTCATGATGCCCGTGTGTCTACTTAACCTTGTTTCTTTTACTGCTAGTCGTTACTGTGTTTGTGTGCTTGTGCGTGTTCGTTGTTGTCTGTATTCTTGTGCTCACTTGTGCACGCCATGGAAGCTTTAGCGAATGTTGCTACTTTTCGTGCAGGACTCACTCCTGAAGTGAGTACTTACGCACTCGCGGTTTGATGAATTTCGTTGAATTGCCTTGGCATTCAACGGAATGTCAGCCATTTTATGCGCAAATTATTGCTACCATTGCCTCTACACCTGCTACAGAGCAGTGTTGGCCCATCGCCTGCTTCCCATGCCACGTTGTTATCACTTTAGCTTCGTTTGCTAAAGCTTTCCGCCTCCCTATGGAAGGATTGGAGAATGGTTTACTCCTTCCTGTAGCCACCATGAAAGAGTTGTTTCCTCGGCACTCATCTAATGAGTACGCCATTTTGTGTAGACCCAAACCAGAGCGCACTGCTCTGCAGTTTTTAGTTGCTATTTTGAATTTGCAAAAACGCACTTACGATATCTCGTGCCCCTTCTATTCGATGATAGACATGGCTTCTCGCGAGTCTGTCAATTTTGCTTCTTTTTATTTTCGGCGCATTCACTGTGAATGTGTCGCAGTTATCAAACAGGTCAATAAGGGTGATCTTCTGCGTTCTCGTCTTCCCCATATCCTCACTTTTCTCTTTCCAATAATCCAAGCCGCACAACCACCTCCAAACGCTCCCATCTTGCTACATGAAGAATCTACTCAAGTGCTCAAGGACGTAGAGGATGATGATGAGGATCTCTTCCAACTTCTTCGCCATGAAGAAGAAGTCTTCCATGACACCGCTACATCCATTCAGGTCGAATCTTCCGATCATTCTTCTCCAAATAAGCAGCAGGAACAAGATGCCCACACCGAAGACTCTGATGAAGTTTCTTCTCGGGAGGATTCTCATCTGCAGAATCGAGACTCTATGAAGGATATTGCTACTGACATTTTAAATGACGTGCTTGCTCTGATTGACGCCGTCATCAATAAGGTTGAGGCATCAAAGCAGAATACCATCGGCCTCATTCTAACACCAATTATTTCACCTCTTCCACCCATGAACATTGTTGAACCGGTTGTCCCCGTTGCGCCTATTGTTCCAGACGTATCCGCTACTTCATCTTCTTCTCCCAATTACTCTCCACCACCCTCCCCTCATCTGTGCTCCGCTTCTACATCTCAACCCCTTCCTGCCCTTCTTCCTCCGACCCCGATGTTTCACGAACTAGAATCGATGGGTCGACTTTTGATCCAATTTTCTCAGCAGTTACCTATGCAATTGAAGATGGCGACCGACACTATCCGACAAGAATTACAGCACAAAGTGGATGTCTTAGAAGCTGACATTGCTCCATTGCAAGAGGAGACTAATGTGGTGAAAGCGAAAAATCATGCCCTGCAGTTCTAGATTCAGCAACTTCAAGATCAGCTCGCACAGAGAGACTTTGCTGGGTCAAAAGGATACAGAAATTACTACACTGAAGCAAGAACTCCTTGACAAGACAGATGCGATGACAGCGTTAGGCAATGAACTTCATAGTACGCGCGAAGCCTATAGCATCTTAGAAGAAGCATCTCAATCTCTGGCCGCTAATGTGCTTAAAGCAAAAGCAGAGCTTCATACTACCATTGAAACATTGTTTAGGTGAGATCAAGAATTACAGGAAGAGCTTGGTAAATATCTCAAATTGAAGAAGGAACTGGAAGGTGTGCAAAAGGAAAGAGAAGCGTATTATAAAACAATGTAGTTTCAATCTAAAGAACTGGAACATAGAGAAAAACAATTGGGAGTTCAAGCCGACAGACTATCCAGAATAGATGGACAAATTGAAGATATGCGATTGAGCCGCGATGCAGCCCTTGCCAATGACTTTTACTTACAAGAAGCATTTTTGCGGACCCAGACTGAAGTTTTGATGAGTCAGGTCATTGCGGCAAGTTCAGTCCGAACTGACGCACAGTTGGTGGAGTCGGAGACATTAAAGTTGATGCTAGATTCATTGAAACAGAAAATCTCTAGAACCTTCAAATTAGCAAGAACTATGTATATACAAGGCATTGTCGAGGAGCCTTAGTTTTCTTTTCTTTGCAGGTTTAAGTCCACGGTGCATGCCAGTGTTAGGCTGCCGGATTGGCACAATGTAACTTATATATTTTTATATACTGCACGCACTGAAAGGGCGTAGCGAAGTGATGTAACTTTTTACCTACTAATGAAGAGACATTACGGGGCTCTCCGGCGATAGAGAAACGGGATCGCCAGACTGTCTGTCTGGGCAATTTGTGATCTTGTGGAGATGTCCTAGTGCAGATTTTAGATATTCTAAGTACTGTTACTCTGCTTTGTTGAATTACATTAATTTTCGATAACATAGTAATGTTACGTTGATGTTAATCAATCTAAGCGATGGTGATCATTAATTTATGCGTTAAAGACTGTGTAAGGAATAACCGAAATACGAAGAGTAATACGGTGTAAAAGAAGTTATACTAGATAGTATCGTACTGCTTAATTTGATAGATGAGTTGGGAAAAATCAGAGAAAGGGCCTCTGCATTGTCAAACCCCTACCATCCCCAAGAACCCGAAGACATTAAAAGTGGACGTGACGGAAGTCCCCTTTTAACAATAGGAAATTGATCGAAACACTTTACAATGATCTAGTGTTGGTTCCTTACCCCACCAAGCTTCATAAGGGGTTATTCCATTCAAAGTTGTACATGGTAACCTATTCACAAGGTATGTAGTTGTATTCAAAGCCTCAACCCATAGATAATTTGGATAATTCTTTTCCTTTAACATCGCCTTAGAAAATTCAGCCAAGGTTCTATTTCTTATTTTTTCCACCCCATTTTGTTGAGGTGTATAGCTGCAAGTTATTTCCATTTTAATACCTACATTCCAAAGATAGTCATTGATTCTTGGGAGAAGTATTCTTCCCATCCATCAGACCTTAGTCTCTTGAGCTTTTGACATGTTACTCTTTCTACATATGCATAAAAATGCTTGAAAGCTCCAAGTACTTTTGATATGTCCTTTAAAACATAAAGAGTTATCCATCTTGTAGCATCATCAATAAATAGAACATAATACCTAGATCCATTGATTGATCCTTCTTTTTTTGGTCCACATGCATCTATATGAATGAGCTCTAGTAGTCCATCATGCTTGAATCCTTTCTTGTAAAATTTTAATATGTGTGCTTTTCCCATTTGGCATGCTTCACATTTGTAGACCATATGTTGGTCCTCCACATTTGGTAACCCTAGTACAGATTGATTTGCCATCATAGTTTTGATTCCTCTTTCATGAAATGTCCTAATCTCTTGTGCCAGAGGTCTAGTTCTGTAATCACTTCCTCACCATGTGTGATCAAAGCTTGGCCAATATTCCCTTGCACCTTCAGAGTAAAAATTCCATCTTCCTTTTTACCATAAACAATCTGATTATATTCATTCTCTGGATCTTCCACAAATACTCCTTTTTTTGTAAATTTGAATTAAAAATCTTTTTCAACTATTTGTTCCACACTAATCAAATTCTTAGGTACTGTGGGAACATACAATACATTGTTTAGCAGATCTGCTCCACTCTTGCATTTCACTTTCCCAATTGAATGCACATTGTGTCTTACGTTGTCACATGTTTGAACTGTATGACTAGAAATGCCTTCTTCTAATTCGGTCATTAATTCTATATTTCCTAACAAATGATTAGAACAACTAGAGTCAATATAGAATACCTTGAGATCTTCTTTCTCTTATGTACTCATTGAATTCGTCATCAATGTTTTATGGTTTGTTACCGTTAGGGTCCATGTGAAAGGCCAAATGGCCACCGGACACTTCTTTGTATATGTTCTTTAATAAAACATATAGTGGTCTGGTCAGTCACAGACTGAAAGTTTGACCGCATTTGAAAGACCTAAGAAATATGTCTTCGTGCTCCCTGTGTACTGTGTTTTGTGCATATTCTGCAGTCTCTGTGCGGAGTACTGTGTGCGGCCTTAGGAGCTCGGTTTTCTACTCCAAGCATATCATCGTGGAGCTCTCAAGAAGGAGAGCGCACTGTGGTGCATCACCATCGAAATACTTCACTGGTATCAGAGCAGTTCGAGGCAAAATCTTTGTCCCTTTTGTGCGAGTGAAGCGAGCACCCACCCAAGGCTTACGACTAAGGCGGCGACCAAAGCATAGACCTTGGCATACCTTGTCATCCGAGTCACCGAAGTCACCGTTGGCACCGTTGGCTACACGCGAGGGAGGACCTCAACGATCAAGGAATACAGAGGTTCCGGGTACTTCCTGGGAGGTCACCCATCCCAGTATTGTTTCCCCCAGAGCTCGCTTAACCATGGCAATCTCTTGCCACTAAGCTACACTCTTGTGGTGTCTAAAGAAGGGGAAAGACTAAGGTTGACATTACCTTGAACAAGTTTTGGTCCCTCAAAGCTTCATTCTTTGCTTTCAAAGCCTATTTCTGAAGCATTTTTGGGGTGTCTTTTGGAGCCATTTTGGAGTACTTTTGCACATAGTTCTCTTCACACAAGTCCAAGAATATCAAGAAGAGTGTTCTTTGTACTTCTCAGACAATAAATATCAACCTTTGGGGCTGTATTTTCAGCCACACTTGTAAAACTACAGGTTTCTCGAGAGGTTTTCAGTTTTGGTGGGAGCAGCTGCTGCAAAATTATGCAGGTTTTTAAGCCTAAAACATGAGAGTTGATAGACACTCGTAGGTGTTATTGGCTAGTTTTTGGGCTGTGTATTCAGCCTTTTAGTGTCATTTTACTGCATATATTGAGCACATACACACCATGTACGCTTCTATGGATACCGCTTATGTACGTCCATGTGGTCATTGATATAGCGGTTATGTTCTTTGCATAAAGCCTTTTACGTTTGATAAAGAGGGTCGTGGTGAGGTTTTCTTAACTGGGAGACACCCAGATGTCGGGGTCTCTTCGGTGATGGAGGTGGAAGACTTACCCAGCCTTGCCATAGGAGATGTATGATAGTTGTTCATAGGTGCTCGATAAGCCTAGTTGGCTTCTATTGGGTAACTGTTTTTATGTAGTGGAGTCAGTGATTCACTATGGAGGTAGACATGTCAGTATTTGCAGTTTTATGATACTTTGACACTGGTCATATGCTAATTTTGTAGAGGATACTCTGGTGAAATTTTTCCACATTTCTGGTTTAGTCAACTATACAGTGGTCGATTTACTCCTTGATACACTTATTTGTTGGTGTTTGGACTCTTCTAAGGCATCAGAGGTCTCAGGCACATCCGGTGGATCAAGGTCTAATGCTAGTGTTCCGAGGAGGATCTATAACTTGCAGGGCAAAGACCATTTTGAGATCCGAAAATTTGATGGCACAAACTTTGCTCTATGGAAGAATCAGATTAAAGATGTGCTGATTCAAAGGAGGCAATGGAAGCCAGTAAATGGGATTTCAAAGAAGCCTGATGACATGGATGAAGATGATTGGGATGAGTTAGATGAAATGACCAGGTCTACCATTCGCTTGCACCTGGCAGATAATGTTTACTTTACATTATTAGAATGTGAAAGTGTAGAGGAGCTTTGGAAGAAGTTATGCAATACATATGAAAAAGAGACGACATCAAATAAAGTGTATCTGATGAGAAAATTATATGACCTTCGTATGAAGGACACAGATAGTGTTGTTGCTCATCTAAATGAGTTTGATGCTATATTCTCCTAGTTATAGGCTCAAAAAATGGATATGGATAATGAAATGAAAGCAGTATTGCTGTTATGCACCCTGCCATCATCATGGGATACGTTTTGCATAGCGATTAGCAACAGTGCACCTCGTGGTAAACTCGTCTATGATGAAATATGTGGAGCACTCTTGAGTGAGGAGATTCGTAGAAAATCTATGGTTGGCACTCAGAGTGGAGATGCATATAATGTTCGTGATTCTTACCAAGGAAAGAATCAGCAACGTGGTAGGAGCAAGAACAAGGAAAAGAATGGTCAACGGAATAAGAGTAGAAGTAAATCAAGGAAGAGGGATATCGAATGCCATTATTGTCATAAGAAAGGACACATGAAGAAAGACAGTTATGCATTAAAGAATGCTAAAGGTAAAGGATAGAATGTTGATGGGCATGTTAAACAGTTACCTGCACCATCTACTTCGACTGTGAATATTGAAGAAATTAATGCTATTTCTGATGATGCTGATGTGTTGACACTTGATAGTATTGTGCCATCTGAGGCACTTATGGCTGATTCTCTTTCCCACACCTAGCTGCTAGATTCTGGTGCTTCTTTCCATGTGACACCACATAGAGAATGGTTCTCTAATTATGCAGCAAAGTCTCTTAGTACCTTGAGACTTGGTGACTCTTACCAGTGTGATGTTGTGGGGATTGGAGATGTGGTTGTGCAGTTCATTGATGGTTCAAAATTTACTATGCATAATGTACGCCATGTACCTCAGTTATCATGCAGTTTGATGTTAGTTGGTCAACTAGATGACCTTGGTTACAAGGTGGTCTTCTATGCTCAGTCCTTTTGTATATCAAAGGGCAATATGGTTATTGCAAAAGGAAGCAAAGTTGGCTCACTTTATCCTTTATTTGTATCACAGAAAGAACACTTGTTAGCTGTTACTGAACAGCCTATGGCTTGTATTTGGCATGGTCATTTGTGCCATATATCTCCTAGTGGAATGGAAAATCTTTCTCGTTCTGGCTATTTACCTGTGTTATCTTTCTCTGATTTTTCATTTTGTGACCATTGTCAATATGGAAAGCAAACCAGAAATGTGCATAGAACGCACATTGACTCTTTACCATGTAAATGGGTATATAAGCTGAAATTCACATCAGATAGTGCTTCTCCAAAATATAAAGCACGACTTGTTGCAAAGGGTTTTAAGCAACAACATGGTGTTTATTTTGATGAAATCTTCTCTCCAGTGGTCAAGATGACTACTTTGCGCATGTTGCTTGGATTCGTTGCAATGGAGGACTTAGAGCTAGTCCAAATGGATGTGAAAATAGCTTTCTTGCATGGAGATCTTATAGATGAGATCTATATGGAACAACCAGAGGGTTATGTAGTTCCTCGCAAGGAAAGTCTAGTTTGTAAGCTCAAGAAGAGCTTGTATGGACTTAAACAATCTCCTAGACAATGGTACCAAAAGTTTGATGCTTTTATGAAGTCTCAAGGCTATTCTCGAAGCAATGAGGATCATTGTCTCTACACAAAGAGATGCTCTGATGGAAGCTTGATATGCTTGATACTTTACGTCGATGATATGTTGATTTCTAGGAAGTCCTCTTATGATTTGTCAATTCTCAAAAAGAAGTTGAGTTAGACATTTGATATGAAGGATTTGGGGGATGTCAAACGTATTCTTGGCATGCACATTACTCGTGATAGGAGTAAAAGATGCATATACTTGTCTTCAAAAAGTGAGTACATATCCAAAGTAGTTCACTAGTTCAATATGCAGGGTGGCAAGGCATTGAGTACACCTTTACCCACATATGTGAAATTGAGCAAGGATGATTGCCCCAAATCAGATGAGGAAAAGGAATTCATGACCAAAATTCCCTATCAGTATGCTGTTGGTAGTCTCATGTACGCTATGGTAGCTAAGAGACTAGACATTGCATTTCCAGTGGGAGTTGTGAGTAGATATATATCTAATCCTAGCAAGAAACATTGGGAAGCGATCAAGATGATTTTGAGATATCTGAGTGGCACTAAGGACAAGTGTCTATGCTTAGGTAGAGGGAAAGCATCCATTATTGGTTACACAGATTCTGACTATGCTGGTTGTGTAGACAATCATAAGTCTACATCAGGGTACATTTTTCATTTTGTTGGAGGTGCTATCTCTTGGAGATCTCGTCTTCAAGAATGTACAGTTGTTTCCACCACAAAAGCAGAGTATGTTGCAGCAAGTGAGGCATGTAAGGAAGCATTGTGGCTTTCGCGTCTTGCTTGTGATATGGGTTTACTCTAGCATGTACCTCGCTTGCTCAGTGATAGTCAGAGTGCCATTGCTTTGGCTAAGAATCCGGTCTATCATGCAAAGACCAAGCACATTGAGGTGAGGTATCACTTCATTAGAGATTGCTTAGCCACTGAGAGCATTATTCTTGAGAAGGTTCACACTCGAGATAATGCTGCAGATGCTTTGACTAAAGCTCTACCACAGGATAGCTTTCGACACTGTTGTCACTTGATGGGGGTTACTTGATTCTTGATCTTACGCAGTCACTTTGTATACTGTGTAACATGCCCATCAGGTGGGAGGTATAGTTTGTATACTTACACTCAGGTATTCTTTATTTTTCTCTCATAGTTACTCTGGCCATATTGGCCTTTAGTGGAAGATTGTTACTGTTAGTGTCCATGTGAAAGGCCAAATGGCCACCGGACAATTCTTTGTATATGTTATTTAATAAAACATATAGTGGCCTGGTCAGTCACAGACTGAAAATTCGATCGCATTTGTAAGACCTATGAAATCTATCTTCGTGCTCCCTGTGTAACGTGTTTTGTGCGTATTCTGCAGCCTCTGTGTGGAGTACTGTGTGCAGCCTTAGGAGCTCGGCTTTCTACTCCGAGCATATCGTCGTGGAGCTCTCAAGAAGGAGAGCGCACTGTGGTTGCATCACCATCAAAATACTTCATGGTTCTCATTGTGTGTTTCATTTTCATAACTGTAGTACATGGTATTGTAGGATTGGTTTTGTCCCCAATATCTTCCTCCACCTCTACCATATCCACCTCTTTGACTTTGCCTTCCTCTTTGAAAATGGTTTTGATATCTTCCGCCTTTGCATCTGCCATTGTTACTTTGATTCTAATTTGAACCTTGTTGATTGTGCCAACAATCATAAGCCAAATGATTGCTCAAGCCCCAAATCCAACATGTCTTTTTGTTATTGTTCTGATTACCTCTTCTTCTTCCATTTCCTCTACCTTTCCTCTGCCATTACCTCTTCCTTTTACATAATTCACATGTGACATTGGTTCTTCTTCATCCTTTGCTTTTCTTTTTCTCCTTTCTTCTTATTCTTTGCCTACATAGCAGAACTTTGACCTTTATCTCCATCTAACTTCAAGTCTTGCTCAAATTTGAGCATCAATCCAAGCAATTGATTTAGATCTGGTAAAAAATGATTTAATGAAAGTTGAGTTGATAACACAAAAGGTTTCCACATTCATCTCCTCTCAACCCTGCAAATAATTGTTCAATCAACCTATGATCTTCAATGTCTTCATCTATAGATCCAAGGCTATATGCCAAGTCTTTCATCTTAGTGACATAATCCCTAATGCTTTGACTTTGCTTCTTTTTTAATGTTGTAAATTCTGACCACAAGCTAGCCTTCCTAGCTTTACTAGTGTTTTGGAAATTATCATCCAATGATTCCATATATCATCAGCTATTTCCAATCCTCTGTTGTGTGGTAACAAATGATCTGCAATAGTGTTATATATATATATATATATAGGCTCTTGCAGTTGCATCTTTCTTTTCCCATAGCTTTAAAGCTTCTAGCTCTTCTTTCTTTGGTCAACTATCATCTTCAAATGTAGGATTTTCTTCTTCCTTTGTTACGTATATCATGAGATCCTTACTCATAAGTAAGGTTTCCATCCTCATTACCCAAGCAAGATAGTTATCTCTGTCCAATTTGTCAATAGAGATATGATCTACCAAGATCTTCTTGCTTTTGCTACAACTTGTAAGTTTAAGATTTATAGATTATTACCTTTTGTAGGTATTTACCCTTGAGGATGATTTGAAAGTATTCCTCTGATGCTTTTTTTTGTTAAATGCTTCAAGTTCCTAATTTCCAATGAAAAAATTATAACATCTCTTGTATCTAACCTTCTTCTATTCTTTAGGATCTTTCTGCTCTGATACCTCTTATTGATGCATGAAAAATCACAAGAACTAAGATAATGTGCTATTAATCCTCTCCAACCATCATTAGCTTAGCAAATCTTCAAACTTCAAAAGCTTTAACACTTCATATAGTAAATGTGAACTTTTACTCTTCCTATAGTTGCACCTTCTCTTCTAGCTCTAATTCCTCTCTAATTTGTCATGAATCTGAGAGATTCTTGTGCTCAATGATTATGTAAGTTCTTATATATACTAAGCAACAATTTCTTGTTGATAGGTAGTGATGTGTGTGAAGACACTAGGACCGTCAGGGTCACTTTTTTCCCTCTTTAGGAGGTTTTTTCCCATGGCTTGTATATATGCCTATATCCCTAATGGGTTACTTATCTTTGTACATTCTAGTGGTGATACATTCAGAATACAACCACTTTTCTATAGTAGGGTATTTTAATGAGTGGCCATGGCTGAAAGTAGTGATGTATTCCGTATGTTGGTTATCGAGGATAAGTTGGATGGTACCAATTACCCCTTGTGGGCTTATATGATGCGACATGTATTGGTTGCAAAAGGACTATGGAACATTGTGCAGAGTGTTGAAAAACGTCCTATTACACCTACAAATATAGGTATTGAAGCTGATGCGGATGGTGTTGAAGATGGTGATATTCTTCAGATTCCTATTCGTGTTGTGGTTTCTGTTGCACCTACTATAGAGCGAACTCATTGGGATGGAAGAGATGCTCAGGCACATGGATTGATAGCCTTGTCTATCAAATGTGCCATTATTCCTCACATTCACTCTTGGAGAACATCTAAGGATGCTTGGGATACACTTACCACATTGTACCAAGCTAGGAATGAGGCTCATGTTGCTTACCTCCGAAAATAGTTGGAGAGTGAGCATATGAATGAAGGTGATTCTCTGGACAGTTTTCTAACAAAGATCAAAGACTTGAAGGAAAATTTGATTTCTAATGATGAAGTTATACTAGATAGCTCACTTCTACAGACAGTTATGAATAGTCATCCTGATTCATATCAGAGTTTTGCTTCTACTCTTTGTTTGATGATGAAAGACAATCCAAATGCCTTGTCATTTGAGGACTTAGTCTCTATCCTATTACAGGAAGATCAGTCTAGGTAGAACAGGTCCATTATGCATGTTGCAGATCAAGCTTTCCTGGATAGTCAAAAGGGCAAAGGAAAATGGAGCTCATCTACTAGTAAGCAAAAATCTGCAAATGTTGCACATTCGAAGAAGGATGAAAAAGATGAAAAGAAATCAGAAAAGCAAAAATTTTTTTGTAAGTACTATAAAGGAAACAATCATGTCATAAAGAAATGTCCAAAACTAGCTGCAAAAGAGGAAAAGAAAAAAGAGGTTGGAATGGTTGTTGCAGAGGCCTCTATACCAAAAACAGAGTCTGCTAACCTTGTGCAGAATGAAGAATGAGTGTTTACTACCACTTATAGTGTTGACCCATCTTCTCCTGAAGAGTTTATGTTTGTAGTAGACTCAGATGTTTGGTACTTTGATAGTGGGGCAACCAAACATATTACCTCACAATGCAATTTCTTCACTTCACTCGAGCATGTCCTTACAGGGAATTTCACATGCGCCAACAACTCCTCTTATCCTGTCATGGGATTTGGTAAGACCATTCTGACTATTGTTGATGGTAGTTCTTTCACTTTGTCGGATGCTTTATTTGTGCCAAGGATCAAGAAAAATCAGTTATTAGTTTTTGCATTAGCCAAGATTGGCTTGGTTGTGAAATTTATTGATGACAAATGTACAGTTCATGATCTGTCAAATGGCAACATGATTATTGGTTCTGGCATTTTATGTTGTGGGTTGTATAAGCTCATAGACTATGAAAAATCTATGAATGATTCAGCATGTGCAGTACATGATTCTCAGGCTATGTCAGATGCAAAGCTTTGGCATGCACGCTTTGGTCATCTAAATTTTGCTAGTTTCCTATGCCTACAAAGATCTGAAATGGTGTCCTCTTTGCCCAAACTTGAGGCACCTGGAAAACATGTCTGTGAAGACTGTATTTTGGGCAAAATGTAGTGTTCCTCCTTTCCAAAAGATGGTTCAGTTTGGGCTACTCAGAAATTATAGCTTGTACATAGTGATGTCTGTGGTAGTGTGTAGACACCTTCTTTTGAAAACTATCTTTACTTTGTGACTTTCATTGATGATTTTTCTAGGCATGCATGGGTATATCCACTCAAAGAAAAGTCTGAATTGTTCATGTGCTTCAAACAGTTTTTGGTTTTGGCTTAAAAATCTGTCAACATGTAAAATGGGCACCCTCCATTTTGATCGAGGGGGGGAATATATGTCTTCTGACTTTAATGCATTTCTAGCTAAATGTGGGATAAAACATCATTGTATAGTGCCATATATACATCATCAGAATAGAGTTGCTAAAATGAACAACAGGTTACTCATGGAGATAATGAGGTGTATGGTCAAGAGTCAGGCTTTACCACATAGTTTCTGGCTTGAGGTTGTCATGTGTGCAGCATATGTACTTAACAGGTGTCCCACTAAAGTGTTGCATTCTATCACTCCATATGAGGCTTGGCATGGTCGCAAGCCATCTATTGCTCATTTGTGTGTTTTTGGTTGTCTAGCATATGCATTAGTGCTTGAACAACATCGCAGGAAATCGGATGATAAAGCAGTGAAATGTATTTTTGTGGGGTACAGTTCTGAAAGCAAAGGCTATCGTTTGTATTATCAACAGTTCAAATGCATTTTGGTTAGCCATGATGTTGTTTTTGTGAAAGATGCTATTCAACCTCTACTTTCACGTACAAAGGAGACATCTGTTAGCTCCAAAGACATGTATGATACTTTGGTGCCTCTTTTGACAGGTATGATACTTTTGACAGGCGGATAGTCTAGTGTTGGTCCTAATGAGGCAACTTCTCAACCTTTGTAGGTTTCATGTGATGATCCAGATCATTCCATTTCTTATGCAAATTTACATGATGTGCTTGTTGATTGGAGAGTTGATATTGAGGAGGCAAAAATTATGCAAAAATGGCTTGTGCAGACTTTGCGTGAGAGCAAATTAGATGCACCTCTGTCATACCATACTCTTTTAGGCTCTCATAGTGCCTCTTTTGCATCAGATTTCCATACCATGGCTGCCTCTAGTCTCTATGATGAGACTGAACATGTTTCATTTGATGAAGCATAAAATTCTGAACATTGGATGACTGCAATACAATCTAAATATGATGTTACCATGAAAAATGGTACCTAATCTTTATATGACTTGCCTCCTGGCAAGAAGGCCATTGGCACTAAGTGGGTATACAAGCTGAAGTGTAAACCTGATGGAAAAGTTGACAAGTATAAGGCTAGGCTTGTTGCAAAGGGTTATGTGCAAGAAAGAGGCATTGATTTTGATGAAACCTTTGCACCTACTTGCCGAATGACTACTATTCATAGCATCTATGCACTTGTAGCTCATCATGGTTGGAATGTACATCAGTTGGACATTAAAACAACATTTTTGAATGGTGGCTTGCATGAAGGAGTGTATGTTTTTCAGCCTCGTGGCTTTGTGAAAAAAGGGCATGAAAACCAGGTGTGCAGGTTAAAGAAGGCATTATATGGTTTAAAGCAAGCACCACATGCTTCGTATGAAAAGATACATGCCTATCTAATTGCACATGGTTTTGAGAATAGTCCACCTGAAAGCACCTTATATGTTAAGTATGCTAATGATGTCTTCTGATCATTGTTGTGTATGTTGATGACATGTTGCTCACTAGTCCTCATGAGAAGCACATTGCTCATTTCAAGGCTGATTTGCATGCCTCATTTGAGATGTTTGATTTGGGGTGTTTGCATCATTATTTGGGCATTCAGTTTATGCAAGTTGATGGCGGAATAGCTTTCTATCAAACGAAATACATCGACACATTATTGCAACGTTTTGGCCTTGAAGACTGTAAACCTATTGCCACTCCTAGGATTGAGACTTCATGATGCTGGAGATGCATTTGATGTTCTCTATCAGTAGGTTGTTGGATGCTTGATTTACTTATGCATTACTCGGCCAGATATTCAGTTTGTTGTCTCATAGATGAGCAGGTTTATGCATTGCCCAAGTGTCAAGCATTGGTAGGCAGTTAAGTGCATCTTTTGCTACTTGAGTGGTACCCGGCTACTTGGGTTGTTTTATCCCAAGGAGGAATCATTACCACCAGATTTGCATGCTTTTTCTTACTCTAACTGGGCTGGTTGCTATGACACTCATGTGTCCACTAGTGGTTTTTGCTTCATGCTTGGTAGCTCATGCATATCTTGGCAGAGCAAGAAGCAACCTACTATGGCCACTTCCAATTGTGAGGTTGAGTATAGGGAAGCTTTCACATCTATTGTTGAGTGTGTGTGGCTCAGATGCCTTATGGGTGATTTGGGTATTGGTCAGTCTTCTTCCACCACCATCTTCACTGACAATCAGAGTGCATTAGCAACTGCGAGGAAGCGTGTGTTCCATGCTCGCACTAAGCACATTGAGGTGTGTTATTATTATGTCAGGGAGAGGTTCTCTACTGGAGAGATCAACTTGGCATATGTTCCCACGCAGGAGAACATTGTAGAACATTTCATGAAGGCTCTCCCTAGGGAGAAGTTTGAAGCTTTCCGTAAAGCTTTGGGCTTACTTCCTTTTGTGGATTGATTCCACATAGCTTGGCGTTTTCTTATACATGAGTGCCAGCTCCTTGTTCACCGCATCACTCCCAGGGGGGATTTGTTGATATATTTAGGTAGTGATGTGTGAACACACTAGGACCGCCAGGGGCACTTTTTTCCCTCTTTAGGAGGTTTTTTTCCATTGGCTTTTATATATGCCTATAGCCCTAATGGGTTACTTATCTTTGTACATTCTAGTGGTAATACATTTTGTATTTTGCGTTGTGGTCCAAGCTTCTTCTTCCTTGTGCTATTCATGTGCTTCCACAGATGTCTAACTCCAACATTTCCAAACAAAACTTTCAAGTAATTTCTTGCAAATAACTTGAAATATCTTCGAGGCTTATGCTGTCGGAGAGATTTTCTCTCCTCGCTTGGAAAGACAATCAAAGACAAGCACAAAAGAAGGTGGATTACCACTCAACACTTTTAGGATCCAATTATAATGATGCCGAAAGATCAACCGATAAATTCAACCATTATTGCATATTACGAACATCAAAATTCCATATTGAGCTCTTCGATATTGAATGTCATTGGGGTATCTTAGTGATCTTTGTTTACCTCTGTAATGCAATTATAGTGCTAACTTGATATGCACTTGCGGATACTATTAAAAAAATTTACGCTAACATTCATACATATTTATAATCTTTTGTATTGATCACAAAAGAAGCAATGAGTGGACGATGGCTTTTGCATGGAAAAAGAGGCAGTCCACTAACTGTGAAGGGAAGGAATTTGGTAAACTCAAGGAATGAAGGACTGCCGCTTACGAGTGATGGAGGGCACTGCATGCTCGGATGTGAATGGGGAAGAACGCATAACACAGGAGATTACTGGAAGTTATTGAACGTACACCTTCATTTTCAGACAAACAGCGCCAACCATGGGGATTATGATGCACATCATATAAGGAAGAGGAGGAGACGCTACTAAAGGAGGCCAATTATATGTCTTAATTTGGCGGCACAGATTCTGAGGAGAGGACAGCTCTTCGTTTTTTTCTGGGGAAAAGAGATCGCATTGGGGAAAAGGATGCTGAAGCGGCTGCAAGAGATATGGAGGCGCATAAGACTTAAGAAGGGAAAAAAATCGGGATGTCGTAGGGAGGACAAAAAGGAGCGATCATCCGGTGCATTAATACAGAGAATGGGGCTGCACGTTAGGAAGGAAGGAGAAGCGCAGAGATCTACGGAGAGGCATACGAAATATGTTAAGAGAAGCGGAGTTTGAGGTACTGCTCTGATGCTTTATTTGATTATTGATCACGGACACAGAGATGGTGTTGCTCTGATGCTTTATTTGATGCTTTATTTGATTATTGATCATGGACGCAGAGATGGTGTTGCTCTGATGCTTTATTTGATTATCGATCACGGATGCATACATGGAAGTACTCGGCAATGATAGAACATTATAAATGTCTGTGTGTTGGAGAGATTATATTCGCAGTTTATTCCTGTTGATGCTCTCTTCGTCTTTTATTGTTGAAGGTTTCAAGTAGGCGTTATGATTTATACGCTATGTATTTGATCACTTATGTCGGAATGGAGGCGCCCTCTTACCTGCATGCTTCAGACGTCTTCAAGCAAGTCCTTCATAAATAGCCATCTGTACACAATCTGATTGCCTAGTTCGAAAATTTTCTGTAGATAAATCGATTTATGTCTAGGAATTAATCCAACGCAATAGTCTCTGTAGTATTGTTCTGCCAATTTTTCCTTTGTTTGTAACACCATGAAAGCGTAGTATTGATGTGAATACAACTAATTCATCTACGTCGCCATGATTTGACCATGATATACTTTCAACTCTATGACTAGTTGATACAGTTTTCTTTTGACACAAGAAAGTTTCTGAAACTTGAGATTGCTGAACGCTTATTTCCATAGTGATTCATAAACTTTTGATTTATAAATGACACGACCTTTGAAGTTTTTTTTAGATCCAGGTAAATGTATACAATTTAATATATATATATATATATATATATATATATATATATATATATATATATATATATATATATATATATATATATATATATATATGTTTTGCGCAAATCATTGAGGAATTTTATATTTTAGATTTTTGTGGGTTTACCAAAAATTACAGACAAACGCTTTTGTTCTGTCCTCAAGCTTGCATCTGTTATTCAGTTTTTCGTATGACTTTAGATCACATGAAAGAAAAGATAGAAGGTTTCTCTGTTGCGGATTTGTGGAATTATTTCTTGATTGCTTGATTTGAGCGGATGTTTTTCAATTGAAACTTTGGAAGAACGCTGTGTTATGAATAAATAGAAGAATAAAGATACATGTAAGGTTCTTTATTACTTGAAGACAAGTTCAATTATAGTCATGCATGCATAACATGAGTACCTTCATCCAAGTGTTTTGTTTATGTGTTATGAATGACATCTCATAATCTTGAATAATCATCAAACTTGACTGATCATTATGAGTGTCCGATCATATAACCATGTACATTAAATGAGGAGTGAATATTCTACGATTTACTCTTACGTGTTTGACATTGAAGCTCTTCTATTTTTGAGATCCAACAAAGTATTAGCATCGACTCGGCATTCGCGTGATAGATTAAATATCATGAACCTATAATCATATGAAAATTGTGCACCTCACACTGACATTATGCTAGAAACTCTTAAAGTTTGAGGATAAATCGTATTCATTCAATGTGCTTTTGGATTCTTTGAGTATCTTTTTGCTTCAATGTAAACAATCGCGAGAATTTTCTTCATTAAATGCAATTGTGCGAGATTAAGTAGTAGAAACTTTTCATACCTTCTGACATATACTTTGAATAGATGGGAACATGTTGTGATTGTTTTCAAATCCGAAAGGTTGTAACAGATATGTTTTGTGGCTTCTGTTGCATGCAATTCTAAAACATATGATTACTTACATATTTCACATATTCTTTTGAGCTCCAAATCATATTGATGCACTTGAATTTGTTTCGCACAAGAATTTTATTGAATTGATATCAAGATTGATTTCTTTGCCAAAGGTTCTATAAATTTGACAATCTTCTTGAGTGCTATTATTTATCACTTGTGTTGGCCTTAAACTTCACGTCTAGCTTGGAACATAGTTGAAAAATTGTTTGATGCAATGACAAACTTTCTGAGCCACAAATCCTTTCTTGATTTCTCTTAAATTATGGTTTATTGTAACCTGAGAAAGCTTCAAGCACCTGCGTGCGCTGTTAGCGAGGCGACTGAATTGATCCGCCAGTCGTCAAAAATCGCTCTCACAACGCTATGTCTAAATTCTAAAATTTACCTTCATCGATTTGACATGTCTTCACTGTTAAGCTTATTTCTTTGAGCACACATCCTGTTTTGCAAAGATCTTTTGGTGGATTGTAGTTAAGAAAACTCGTAGCTTCTAACTCTCATTCATATAGTTATGAAATCACTTTGATTTCTTCACACAATGAGAATCTACTCGATTCCTTCTACACAAATATGTTTTTACTATTAGAGAAGATGTGCACAAAATGTCTTGGCCTCATTCTGCTCATAGACATAGAAAGATCTTCTTCAATGAATGATCTCTCACCACAATGTCTCACTCAAAAAAAATCCCAACTGCCCCTCTTCTATATTAGGACTTACAATCAAGTTGTATATCTCTATACATCAAATTAACTTATATACATTTATTCTTTATGCTCCTATTTCTCAAACTCATAATTCTCAAGTTTCTAGAACTATTTTGGATCCTAATTTCATCATTATATTACATGTGTGAATTTATCCCTTCAAAGAGGCATGAGTTTTGAGTGTCCAAGTTCCATAGTCTTTTTGTCCTTCTTCTTTTCACTTATGTCTTCATAACTTCATGCTTAATTAGTGCATGAAGCCCTAACAATTTCCTTTTCTATAGTTTAGAGAAGGATTCATCTTGTTACACTTATGTGTTCCTCGAGTAGCTTTGATGTGAACCTTTTCCCTATACATGGGCACTTTTTACTCTAGTGTTGGCTAGAGGTTTTTTCCCCATGTTACCACATACTTGATACTCTCATATGTGGTGGTACTTTGTACTTAGGGATATTATTCAGCTCTTACTTCAGTTCAGTTCATCATCAATAGAGAGAGCTATTCCAGTCATCATCTTCTCCGTGTCTTACTGCATTTGTGCTCCTTGTGTGTGCTTCTCGTGTGTCTCTCGCACTTCTACACACACCCAACAGTGGTATCAGAGCAGGTTCAACTCCTTCTCAAGTTTTGGTTTCTTAGCATCACAGCACGCGCATACTTTTAACAGTGCAAATCGACTTCGAGCATAGAACTGTGAATTTTAGAAGCTAAGAAACATTTCCACTAGGCACGTTGGGGTTTTACCCCCATTTCAAAGCCATTCATGTAGTCAGAATCGCCATCAGAGTGACGGTTTGTGAGCTGAAATTTCAGCACTTATTTTAGCTTTCGTCGAAGTGAAGACTTTGTCACATTCTTGTTCCTTTGTGAAATGGCAGGTAGCAATGACTTGTTTGGCATGCGTCAAGCTGAAGATAAGCTTGATGGAACCAACTATCCGATCTGGTCTTACATGATGAAGCATGTTCTTGTTGCTAAATAACTTTGGAACATAGTGGCAGGTTCTTCTACTTCACAGTCTACTGTCACAGATGGAGATTCTTCTTCGAGTACAGTGGCTTCTCCTTCTCCACCTACACAGGAGCAGCTTAGATGGGATGGAAAAGATGCTCAAGCTCATGCTTTGATTGCACTTTTTGTGAAGCGTCATATAGTTCCACACATTCGATCATGTTCTACATCACGACAGGCATGGGACACTCTTGCTTCTTTGTATGTCGTGTGTAATGAAGCACGTGTTGCATACTTGAGAAAGCAACTTGAGGATGTATGTATGGCTGAAAATGAGTCGGTGGATGTGTATGTGACACGCATCAAGGACTTGAAAGAGCAATTGGCAAACATAGATGAGATTGTGCAGATGCATCACTCATTTCTACATTGTTGAAAGGATTACCGAAATCTTTTCAAAGCTTTGTTACTACACTCCGTTTGGTTGCAAAAATATGTATGCATTTGATGAGGTTTTGTCTCTTCTTTTGCAAGAAGAGAAATCTAGAGTGAATAGGAGTGGTTCGATTGAGGGAATACAAGCACTTGCTATCTCACAAAAGGGTAAAAGCAAGTATGGTTCAGCTTTGGGTTCATCAAAACCAAAGCCTCAAGCTTCTTCTTCCACTCATTCATCTAATGATGCTGATTTGCAAAAGAAGAAGAGATGCAAATATTTTCAGAAGGTTGTTCATACCATTGATGAGTGTAGAAAGCTTGCTAAACGCAATGAAAAGAAGAAGGAATCCGGCATGTCTATTGCTGAAAATTCAGCAAACGTAAAGAATGATGAAGCTAACATGACTCAAGATTTTTGGGCATGTGTTGTTACATGTCATTATGATGCTTCTTTGCATTCTAAATGTATGGTTGTGAGTGAGGCTGATTCAGATTGGTTCTTTGATAGTGGTGCTTCAAAGCACATAACATCATGCAAAAGATTTTTTGCCTCTTTGAAAGATGCACCCAAAGGAGGACATGTGGTGTGTGCAAACAATGCCTCTTATCCTATCATTGGAGTAGGCAAAATTGAGCTTACAACTACAAATGGAGGTGTGATTCTCTTTAAAAATGCATTGTATGTGCCAGGTATAAAGAAGAACTTTATTTCAGTTCCGTTGACTACCAAAGTTGGACTTCATGTACACTTTGTTGATGATAAATGTATGGTTCATGATTTCAGCAATGGCGATGTTATCATGATGTTTGGTACATTATGTAATGGTTTGTATCGCATGGATACATATAAGAGGGCTGCCTCGAATGCCTTGGTTGCTCATACTTCTTCCATAGCTGAAATGGAGCTTTGGCATGCTCGTTTTGGTCACTTGAACTTCAATAGTTTGCTTTACTTGCAAAAGAAGGACATGGTTATTGGTTTGCCTACACTTGAGTCCATTGAAAAGCATGCATGTGAAGGTTGCATTCTTGGAAAAATGCATCGTGCTTCTTTTCCAAAAGAAAATCATACACACACTACAAGAAAATTGCAGCTTGTTCATATTGATGTATGTGGTCCCGTCAAGACTCCATCTTTTGGGAAGCATGTATATTTTGTTACCTTCATTGATGATGCTACTCGCCATACATGGGTGTATCCTATGAAAGCAAAGAATGATGTATTTTCTTGCTTCAAAGCATTTTTAGCTATGGTTGAAAATTTTTCCTCACAAAAGCTTTTGACTCTACGCACGGATCGTGGTGGTGAATACATGTCACATGAGTTTAATGCTTTTCTTCATGAAAGAGGTATTTCACACCAATGTATGGTGCCATATACACCTCAGCAAAATGGTGTTGTCGAGCATAAAAAAATAGAACTCTACTTGAAATGGCACGATGTATGGTTAAAGGAAAGCATCTTCCTGATAAGTTTTGGATGGAAGCGGTCATGTGTGCAAACTATGTGTTGAATCATTTCCCTACAAAAGCATTGAGAGTCATCACTCCTTATAGGGCTCGGAACGGTGATAAGCCTATGGTTAGTCATATGTGTGTGTTTGGTTGTTTGGCATATGCTCTTGTGCCATCACAACGTCACAAACTTGATAACAAGGCAAAGAAATGTATATTTGTTGGTTATAGTGCTGAAAGTAAGGGATATCGTTTGTACCATCCATTGATGAACACAATTATTGTGAGTTGAGATGTGGTATTTGCTGAAAATTCAGTTTTCCCTCTACTTGAATGCAAAAAACAGCCAACAGTTATCTCACAAGATGTGTTCGATACACTCATGCCTTTGTTCCAAAATGGTGCGTTTGACTATGGCCATGTAGACCAGCAAATTGAGATTCAAAGGCTTGAAAATTTCTAGCCAAATAGGGCTGAAAATGTAGAGAATTTCCAACCAAACATGGCTGAAAAATTTCAGCCAAAAATTGTCAAAACTACTATAAATTTCCAACCACATATGGTTGAACATTTGCATCAAAATATGGTTGAAAATGCGCATGAAATTCAGCCCACGCATGATGTACATATTGAAGATGTTTTACATAATGAACGCATGTCTCTCAAGAGTGCACAAACTATGCCAAAGTGGCTGAAACAAACTTTGTAGGACAGCAAATTGAGTGCACTTTTACTTGGTAGAACAAGATCAAGCTCTCACCATGCATCAAGTAATTTTGTGGATTATTCTCTTATTGCTACAGCATGTAATGAAGAGCCACTTTCTTTTGAAGATGCATGTGATTATCCACAATGGATGAGTGCTATGCAATCAGAAATGGATTCCATACATAGGAATGGTACTTGGGAGTTATGTGAATTACCAAAAGGAAAGAATGTCATTGGTACCCATTCGAGGTACCCATCGAGGTTGGAAAGTGCATCAGTTGGACATAAAAACAGCCTTCTTGAATGGTGATTTGCAAGAAGAGGTTTATGTGAAGCAACCTCTTGGATTTGCTATGAAAGGGAAAGAGCATATGGTTTGTCGCTTGCATAAAGCCTTGTATGGTCTCAATCAAGCTCCAC
The DNA here is from genome assembly GCA_020310875.1 of Ceratopteris richardii. Lineage (NCBI taxonomy): Eukaryota > Viridiplantae > Streptophyta > Polypodiopsida > Polypodiales > Pteridaceae > Ceratopteris > Ceratopteris richardii. The sequence continues at coordinate 102,077,281 of CM035415.1, forward strand.
GTGCATGGTATGAAAAAATCCATAAGCACTTGATTGCTCTTGGCTTCACATGTAGTCCGATTGAAAGCACACTCTATGTATGCAAAAATGGGGCTGATCTTATAGTGCTTGTTCTTTATGTCGATGACATACTCTTGACTGGGTCATGTGATGCAAAACTTGACATTCTTATGGCTGATTTGCAGCACACTTTTGATGTCGCTTATCTTGGTCTTTGGAGCTACTATCTTGGCATCCAGTTTGTATCCGTTGAGGGGGGGATTGTTATGCATCAAGCAAAGTATGTTGAAAAACTACTTCAGCGTTTTGACTTTGAGGATTGTAAGCCAGTTTCCACACCAGTTGAGACAAGATTCAGGTTCTCAGTTGAGGATTGCAGTGATGCATTTGACACTTTTCTTTATCAGCAAGTTGTGAGATGTCTTATATATGCATGCAACACAAGGCCGGATATACAGTATGTAGTTTCCCAGTTGAGTCGATTCATGCATAGCCCTGCACTAAGCATTGGCAAGCAGTGAAACGTGTGTTTAGATATCTCAGAGGCACTTTGAGCTTAGGTATCTTTTATGGCACAGATGTTCAGCCATGCTTGCATGCTTTTACAGATAGTGATTGGGCTGGTTGTTACGATACTCGCATGTCCACTAATGGTAATTTCTTTTTCCTTAGAGACTCATGCATATCTTGGTTGATTAAGAAGCAACCTACAATGGCGACATCAAGCTGTGAAGCTGAGTACAGGGCAGTTTTCACAGCTACAATGGAGTGTATATGGGTGAGACGCCTATTGATGGATCTTTGCATGGAGATTGATGCTGCTATGCATATTCTCACTGATAGTCAGAGTGCTTTGGTTGTTGCATGAAACCCAATGTTTCATGCATGGAACAAACATATTGAGGTGCATTATCACTATGTCAGAGAGCACCTTCATGCAAGAGATATTGATTTGGTATATGTGCCTACACAAGATAATGTGGCAAACATATTCACCAAAGATCTTTCATGGGAAACGTTTGAAGCTGGTTTGTTAAACTTATGTGCCTACACAAGATAATGTGGCAAACATATTCACGAAAGCTCTTTCATGGGAAACGTTTGAAGCTTTTCGCAAAGCTTTAGGCTTATTGCCTTGTGGGGGCTGATTTGTCACTCCCTGTATGTGTTCACATCATTCGCTCCAGGGGGTTTGTTACACTTATGTGTTCCTCGAGTAGCTTTGATGTGAACCTTTTCCCTATACATGGGCACTTATTACTCTAGTGCTGGCTAGAGGTTTTTTCCCCATGTTATCACATACTTGATACTCTCATATGTGGTGGTACTTTGTACCTAGGGATATTATTCAGCTCTTACTTCAGTTCAGTTCATCATCAATAGAGAGAGATATTCCAACCATCATCTTCTCCATGTGTCTTGCTGCATTTGTGCTCCTTGTGTGTGTTTCTCGTGTGTCTCTCGCACTTCTACACACGCCCAACACACCCGTCTTGAGTTGGATATTTTATATTTTCTAAATAGTCAAGAACTTACTCAATAGAGTTTCCCGACCTAAAGGTCCTTGATAATTCTCCCTTTAGCACCAGCCATGTGAGGAAATGGCCCTCCTAAAATCAAATTAACCACTTTTCTACCAATCTATCCAACATTGTATGAAAAAGGGCCATAAATGCTTCCATTCTTCCTTCCAAACCTCATTCTTTGCTTAGCGCTAGGAATCATCTTACATGATTTTCATAGTCCTTAGTGGATGCTCCCTTGAATGCGAGGAAGCTGATATTAATTCATGATAGTAGTGACCCAAGATCCCCATGGGCCATGGTTGATTTGGGCGAGAAAGGTTGTAAATGGTTGTCTTTGAGACTCACACATCACAATTTTCTCCTCTTATGGGTGGGATCTCTGTAAGGAGTTCAAATGGGACTAAGACAGTTATCAAAAAATCAGGTCCTCATGATGGAATGTGCAAAGATGTTGCAAAATACAAAGCAATACAAACAGAATCAATGTGACCCGATCCTAGGTCCCACTATGCATGCCAAAATATTTAGGTTGTCATGGACACCTTTAGGGGTAGTAAGGATTGTTCAAGCAAGATAAATCAGAATACTAGTAACAGTGCCCCCACAAATGAGCTCAATGTCAATCATCAATAAATATACTCAAGAATAAGATAGAGAAGTATACTCAGAGTAAGAGAGTTTGTACAAAGATGAAAAAAAAAAATGCTATTATTTGGATTAACTATATGCAAACACCAAGACATTCTTCTATGAAGCTAGTGCATGCTCCAACCCACCAAGCACCAACTCCTTTCACATTTCTCACAAAGAATCCTTGGCCCACTCCTTCAAAGTGGAAATTACACAGTTCTAATTCCTAATGAGAAACACATGCTCCACTAGAACTTAGTGTTTAGTTGTCATCTCTCCCCACTACAAGAAAATACATGATGTAGCAATGCCTCCAATTGAGAAAAAAATGGGTATCATTGCCAAGGCAATACCGTGTATGTGTGTGTGTGTGTGTGTGTGTGTGTGTATATATATATATATATATATATATATATATATATATATATATATATATATATATATATATATATATATATATATATATATAGAGAGAGAGAGAGAGAGAGAAAAAGAGAGAGAGAAAGAAAAATAAACAATATACCTTAATAGTATCAAAAAATAGATACATTACTCCATTCAAAATGATTTGAAGATTTAGAATAAGTAAGCTTGCATTTATTCATGTCAAGTGACTTCCTTTATAGATGTGCTTTGGACATTCTTCTCGAAGATATTTCTCATTTTTATATTATAAGCACTTTTTTGAAATTTTGATAAAAAACTTCAATAAACTCTATCATGCCATCATCATGATCATTGCACAAATCCTGTAGTTTTTCTTCTTTTGAATATAGTTCTTTCAATCTTGCATATTCTACATGATCACTTTTGTGTAACCTCCTCATGGATGCTTCTGATAAACTAGGTCTTACTAGAAACTCTGAATGGTGTGGTGGAAGATCATCAATATCATACATTGGAATCTACATAAATGAATAGAAATCATTACTATTCATAAATGAATGAAAAATAAAATAAAACCACAGATTTCATGCAAGAAATATGGAACGCTTAGAGCTAGCTACCATGTATTAGCACCAACTTTTAACATGGATAAATGGTTCATGACTTCATGCAAAACATGTCTTCTTGGTATCTAATGCTCAACAAAAGGTGTTCTTTGAGGTCAAAGCCATCCATAATTCACTAGTAGCTCATCACCAACACATAATAAAGTAGTAGAATTGACAACTATGTATCTTACTAAATATCTACTCATGTATGGTGATTCATGACTATTTTCACGCTCTTCAAATGTGCAATTTGTGTGTGTGTGTAGGCTCAAGAACATCATTAAGATAAGGACCAATATCATGCAGAGAAGAAACATTGCGTGTAGTCCTCTTCTTATCATTGTATATGATGATTTCAATAACCTTGTCTTCAAGTGCAGATGCATGACTGAAAATAAGAGTAAATATAATACATGCATACATAGATAGATAGATAGATAGATAGATAGATAGATTAATAGATAGATACATACATACATACATACATGTAGATTTCATTGCACATTTATTTGAGAAAAGATTCCACTACCTATTAGAGAGATGACTCTCCTCCCAACCTTATGCCTCTCAATATATTGCTACTCAAATTAATGAGGACCATAGTACATATATAAATACATACACATCATGCAGATACACATACATATATATAAAACACACACATAGATACATACACATCACACACACATACATACATACACACATATATACATATACATGCATATATCACACATGCACATGCATACGTACACATGAAACACACACACACATACACACACACACACACACACACACATATATATATATATATGCCTACATACAATTGCATATATCACACACATGTGCATGTTAACTAAATAAATAAATAAATAAATATGGGTGTGTGTTTAATCCACTATGTACTTTGAAGATCAACGAGAAAGAGTTGATACAAAACAAATAAGCTCTCACTTTGATTAGCTCAAAAAAATAATAATATCTTTGTATGAAACACTCAACTTCAAATGCTCATAGCAACCAGCATGATTACAAACGAAAACATTCCTTTTGGAGGAATGTTATAAATAGGGTTTTATAGCTAAAATGCACAATAATAGAATAGAAAAGCAAGACATGCTCCTAGAATACACTTAACACTAAATAGATGTGTCCCTGATTTTTCATGGCTATGCAAAGATAGACCCCAAGACCTTAAAATTAGATTTTTCTCAAAATTTAATGAACCAAATGCTCTCAGACTTTGTACACATAGATAAGACATTCATATCTTTCAAGTGAATTCCTAATCATCCAATTTTGAGCTCTGTAAAGAGAGAACCATCTCTTTCAAGATATTTGTTGTTGAAGATGATGGTGCAAAGCAATGAAGGAGCAACACAAAAGTGTTTGTATATTGCTTCAATGTAAGCTATAAGTGCTTGGAAGTCTTTATGTAGACTCTTGAAGCCTTCCATGACTTTTTGTATTCAAATCAAAGCACGATAGTTTGTTGGAACGAAGAGAATCAATCTCTTACAATCTAGGGAAAGTAAAATCCACATAGCTTGGAACTTCCTTATACATGAGTGCCAAGTCCTTGCTCACTGCATCACTCCTAGGGAGGATTTGTTGATATACTTACATAGTGATGTGAGTGAACACACTTAGGACCACGAGGGCACTTTTGTCCCTCTTTAGGAGGTTTTTTCCCTCTACTTGTATATATGTCTATAACCCTAACGGATCACTTATCTTTGTGCATTCACTTGGTAATACAATCTATATTGTTTTGTGTTCATGTGCTTCCTTAGACCTCAAACTCCAACATATACTTGAAGTTTCACCATCAACATGGGCTATTGTGTACTAATATATGTCTATTATTCAAGTCTGCTCACTTCTCAAAGTCATTGAATTGAAACTATGATCTCATTGTCTCATCCAATGCCTCGATCATAACATGTGTATGCAATATTTCGATCATTGGAAATTTGATTGTAGATATATGAATCAATATCTATGACTGTGTATATGCACTATCTACTTCTTAAAATGTGAGTATCACACCTGTGAGTTCTTAAGCATATTTCTCACTCTCTAGTCACTCTAAATTCATGATATAGCTTGGAATACCTCACTTCCTATTTAAATTTGTGCCAAAGGATTTTTCTCAATTCATAGTAGGTTGGGAGTACTAAACATTTTTCTAAGTGCCTTCTTCCAAAAATAGATGGCTTTTTTCTTCATGCTCAAAATCTGGAAATAGTCTCTCCTTACTTAAACATTTGAGATCAATGCTCCAAAGCAATATGGTCATATTTATGTATCATTTGCAAGCTTAAGAAGTCTACTCAATTGTTCAAGCAAGAAATAGGCAGTTTTAGTGTAGGTTTTGCAAAGGGCCTCTCATCTTTTTACTCCATCATCACCTTATATATATATATATATATATATATATATATATATATATATATATATATATATATATATATATATATATATATATATATATATATATATATATATATATATATATATATATATATATATATATATATATATATAGCGTTCGATTCGGATGCATGAGAATCCCCCTTAGCTGACTTTACTAAAGGGGTCCTGATGGCTATGTTAGATATGTGTTTCTGATCGTGCTTTCTTCTCCAAGCCTGAAACTGACTGAATTCAGATTCAGGTGCATTTGACTTCTTCTCTATTATGTACATGTTTTGTTGCAAGTATTAAGGCTCCCAACCCTCCAAAACCAACCCAAGAGATCAGAGTTTGACTCCATCTCACATACCATAAGCTCTCTGTTATCTCCCATGAAATCTGGTGTAATATTCAGATGTTCAATATTCAAGGTTCTAAACCTAGCCGTGAAGTCAATTTTAATGTGGAGTAGATCTCTGAACAAAAATCATTGCTCCCTATCACTTCTAACCTTTGGTCATCCAAGGCTTATCCTATGACTTGAGTATATATGAATGCAAATCCCCATGTGAAAGTCATGCCTATATGAAAATTCAAACAATATGCATGTGTGATATATTGTGTCTAAGCTTATCTTGAAAATAAATGTTAAATAAGATAATTAATTTTGAGCATGAGAA